>CAUIJX010000002.1:0-285281 GCA_960531455.1 Urophora cardui | reverse complement strand
CTGGTGAATATGTGAGTAAATACAAAAACTATGGTAAAAACCTTTTCGCGTTAGCTATATAACGCTATCCATCTAGGGAGCAAGCTCCCTAGATTTTCGCTATGCGGTTAAATTTTAGCTGTTTTTAAATTTCTAACTCGCAATGAGTTCCCTGTAATACTATTGCTCACCTACTAATTCAACATCAGTGTCAGGATAATATTTTGCATTTAACGCCCATGCCCAGTACATATCAGTAACACTCAGCTGAGAATTATGGCTTTGTTGCATAAATAAAATTTGTAGAGCAAGAGTGGTGATAATCTGGTAAGATGTCCTGAATTAAAAAATAATCCAGATTATATGAGATCTCGGAAGAAAGCCCCTTTTAGTAAATCACGCAAGTATTCTAAATATAAAATAACGAATTGGTCAGAATATAATAATTTTTTACGCAATAGGGGTCGCATAGATTTTATGATTGCCAGTGATTTGGCGATTGGCTGGTATGCTGATTACAGAGAGGAAATGAAACGAGGAAGACCTAGACGCTATAGTGATCACGCTATATTACAGTGTTTGAAGATCAGATGCTTATTCGGTCTTAAGTTACGCCAAACCCAAGGCTTTATAAACTGGCTCTTTGAAATATCGGGTTTATCTATTAGATGTCCAGACTATACAACATTAAGTAAGCGTATGAAGTCATTAGATCTTAGGTATTTACATGGAAATCAAGATAAAGAATTTAGTTGTATTTCAATGGATAGTACAGGGATACAAGCCTACACAGGGAACGAATGGCTAGAAAATAAGCATGGTAAGCAATATAAGCGTCGCATATGGAAAAAGCTACATATCGTTATAGAAGATCAAGGTATGATACTTGCCGATAGTACCACAGAGCATACTATAGATGATAGATCACAGATTGGACTACTAATAGCTAATGTCAGAGCCAAGGATTTTCTGGGAGATCGAGGGTATGACGGTGAATCTACATATCAATTGTTGAGAAAGAAGAAGATAAAACCAGTTATTAGACCCCCAAACTCTTCAGTAAAAGTTCAATCGCTTAGGGATAAAACTGAGAGAGATGCAGCTGTTATATATCAACAAAACAAAGGATACCAAGCATGGAGGGTAAAGAATAATTATGGTAGAAGGGAGCGTGTAGAGAACACGTTCTTTCGATTTAAAACTTCTTTTGGTAGTAAGTTTCTATCAAGACATGATCAAAATATGACAAAAGAAATGTCTATTAAATGCCACTTATTAAACAAAATGTTTGAAATTGGTAAACCTATCTCTGTGCCTGTTGGCTAGGCTAGCATTGCGGGGTTAGGGGCAGTATATTCAAAAGCTTATTTATGCAACAAAGCCATGCGGCATTAGCTTTTGAACCAGCTAAAGTTTTGAGTGAATATCAAGAACAAATAAATCATTTACAAGAGCAAAATGATGAACTTGCTAAAGCTCTTGGTAGAATCACAGTTGAGCGGGACTGGGCCGTGGGAAAGCTCAAAAGCTTGGATTTATCAAATAAAAAGAGTCTTGTACACTCCAAGCTAAATCAACTCTCAAAATCAAGACAGTGTGAACTATTAAAGATTAGTCGATCTACAGCCTACTATAAATCCAAGGAGATGAGTATAAATAAATTAAGTATTTTAAATAGAATAGATGAAATATATACAGATAATCCTGAATTTGGTTATCGCTATATTCATCAACAGTTACTAGAAGATGGTTTTATTGTCGGTAAAGATCGAGTACTGAAATATATGAGGATGATGGGTATAGAAGCTATTTACCCACATATAGCTAACGCGAAAAGGTTTTTACCATAGTTTTTGTATTTACTCACATATTCACCAGATCTAAATCCTATTAAACATTGCTGGACTAACTTTAAAAACTGTTTACATAAAATTATTGATCAATGCCTAAGTTTTTCCTAATCTGTGGTAGAAACATTTCCGTGTTAGCTATAAGAAAAAATCTACTTCTCGAAACGATAGTGAGCATAAGATCTATAGCTACTTACTTGATCAATATTGGACTAAATCTGGCTCAACAAAGCAAGTGTATGTGCCTAATGTGAATGAGGTTTGGAGTGGTGACATTACTTACATTAGAACTAATGGTGGCTTTATGTATATGGCAGCTATTATAGATTGGCATAGCAAGGCCATATTGAGCTATAAAGTCCGTCCGCCAAAACTCTACAAGCCTTATAGATAATATGGTTTTAAGACAAGAAGTAATACAACAATCCGTAAGAAAATGATAAAATATGGTCATAAACCTTATGGATTTCAGTCAATGCCAATAGACAACATTATCAAATCGCAAGAACAAGGGAAACTGTTTGGTTATAAATTAAAAGAAGAATTAAACCCAAATAATAAGCTATATAAATTAAGAGAATTAATAAATTGGTCTAGGCTCGAAGAGTGGTTATCAAAAAATGTTTGTATTAAGAAATTTGGTAGAAATAGAAAATGTCATAGAGTGATGCTTGGCATAACGATGCTACAAGCAATGTATAATTTTTCAGATTCATTATCAGAGGAAGAGCTAAAAGAGAATATGTATTGGCAGTATTTCTGCGGGTGGGAATATATAGAAAAAGACATAGCTATCTCGGAAACTAGTATACGACGGTTTCGTAGTGTATTAGGTGAAGCTGGATATAATGAGATATTATCGGAGTTGATCAGGGTTGGGATAAAAACTAACACAATTAAAAAAAAAGATTTGGAATTAATCATCGCTGATACGACTGTACAAATTAAGAATATCAAACACCCACACGATGTTTATTTAATGGATAAAGCTAGGCTTAGCATAGTAAAGCTTTGCAACAGTTTGGGTATACATTTGAATGAAACATACGCTAGAACCTATAAACGCGATATAGTAAAGCTATGGAAATATAAAGAACATAGTAAAGCCAAGAAGCGTTGGAAAATAATGAAGCATTTAAAAATATTACTGGGTCGTTTGATTAGAGTATGTGAGCGTGAGATCAAAAATAAGCAATTAAACTTGTCTCTCAAAAATCAAGAAGTATTGCAAAAAATAAAACAAATACATAACCAATCTGTTTTAAAAAGAGAAGCTAAAAAGCAATATAAAGAAGATAACAAAGTATTATATAGTTTTCATGCCCCTGAAGTAGAGTGTATAGGAAAGGGAAAACGCAACAAGCCATATGAGTTTGGCAATAAAGTAGCGGTAGTAGTAAGTGGTCGTAGAAATTTTGTTTTATCCGCAAAATCGTTTCATAATAATCCTTATGATGGTCATACATTGCATCAGAGCTTTGAAGCAGTAGAGAGTGTCACTGGAATCAAGATAAAGAAATCATTTGTTGATCTTGGGTATAGTGGTAGCAATGTAAAGGAGAAGAGTAAGGTATATACCCCAAAAACGCGGAAGAAGTTGTTACAAGAGGACAAGTCTATGATCAAGAGACGCAGTGCCATAGAACCAATAATAGGTCACTTAAAGCAATATGGTCGGATGGGTAGAAACTTCTTGAAAGGTATGATAGGAGATATTATCAATCCAATAATCTCTGCTATTGGTTTGAATTTACGATGCATTGCAAATCATTTACAAATCGTGTCTAACTCCACATAAATCAAAAATATCATCATGCAAAAACTAGATGAACGATAAAAAATCGTTAACAATAGCTCCATATCAAAATTAGACCAACACAGAAATGTATCAGTAAAAATTAACATAACTTATTAATTTTTATTGAAAATCTTAGCAATTTGTTGTCAAAACTCTATCCCATTACAAATGATCAGGATTTGAAGTGTTTTTGGCGGATAGACTATAAACTGTCAAATTCTATGGATGCATCTCTTGTAACTGATGTCTTGAAACAAGCTCTCAGTAAGTATAACGCTCCACAGATATTTAATAGTGATCAAGGTAGCCAATATACCAGTTATGACCACATAAATATTCTCAAGGAGCATGATATCCAAATTTCAATGAATGGCAAAGGTAGAAGTATTGATAATATAGTAATAGAAAGGTTTTTTAGAACTTTAAAATATAATTGTATCTTTATTAATGATTTTAACAATGTTAAAGACAGGAGTTTCGCACTTAGCAAATAATATGCTAATCTAGAGAAAAATAGTTTTAGATAAAAATGACAAGATCAAAATGTAGCAAAGATTTATATAAATCATTCTTACAAGCAAGTAGTGTAAGATATACTAGCAAAGCATTATCTGAAGTAAGTCCATTAGATCTATCGCACGATAGTGCAAGTCGATGGTTAAAGAGTAAGGATTTTCGCCCTAGCGAAATCTATAGCAAAGTGTCAAAATATATTGATCTGGAAGATCCTTGTTTATTAGTGGGAGATGACACCTTATTGTCAAAGCAATACAGTAAGAGGATCGAGCTTGTAAATTATCAATATTCTGGGGCTGTACATGATGTTATACCTGGTATAGGAATGGTAAACTTACTGCATTACAATACTCAAATTGATCAATCTACTCCTGTAGATTATAGAATATATGATAAAGAAACTGATGGTAAAACAAAGAACGAGCATTTTTGTGATATGCTTACTTTAGCTAAAGAAAGAGGTATCAAGCCTGATGCTATAGTTATGGATGCTTGGTATAGTGGTTTGGATAATTTAAAACATATACGTAATTTAGGTTGGATATGGGTTACCAACCTAAGAAAAAATAGAAAAGTTAATCGTAATGTTAGCTTGGAAACTTTAGAGATTCCCGATGAAGGGCTAAAAATTCACCTACGTGGATACGGTTGGGTTACGGTATTTAAGTTTGTGGCAAAAAATGGTCGCATTGATTACATAACAACTAATTTAGAGAATCCTACACGTGAGCAAATAGAGAAAATTGTTAAGGCGCGTTGGTCTATAGAAGTTTATCATCGAGAATTGAAACAAACTTGTGGTATTGAATGCTGTCAGGCACGCACGGGTCGAGCTCAAAGAAATCATATTTGCCTTGCTGTATTGGCCTGGCTTGATATGAACAAAAGGAGGATAAATGAAAACATTACTTTATATCAACAAACTTGGGAAGTTATAAAAACATCAATTCAGAACAACATTAAATGGCTTCTAACTAATACACAATTTTGCTAAGTGCGAAACTCCTGAAAGAGTTAAAAGATGGGATTGATCATTATCTGAATAAATATAATTATCACAGATTTCATTCAAGTATTGGTTATAAAAAGCCTATGAATGTATATCTGAATTATATGCAAAATTATCAGCAAATTGCTGCCTGATATCGAAAAATTAGGAAAACATACTACTCATTTTTTTGTCTTGATTTTTCATGTATGGACCTCCTGTAGAATGCAAGAAAAAAATAACATCAATAATAAAAACAAACAAATGCAGTCATGTATCCGGCTTATAGCTGATAAATCAACCTAATTTATTCTACAGCCCTGATGGAATTCGCTGGCTTACAAACTATATACTTATCAGTCCATCGGCTTCTAAAGTCCGTCCGCCAAAACTCTACAAGCCTTATAGATAATATGGTTTTAAGACAAGAAGTAATACAACAATCCGTAAGAAAATGATAAAATATGGTCATAAACCTTATGGATTTCAGTCAATGCCAATAGACAACATTATCAAATCGCAAGAACAAGGGAAACTGTTTGGTTATAAATTAAAAGAAGAATTAAACCCAAATAATAAGCTATATAAATTAAGAGAATTAATAAATTGGTCTAGGCTCGAAGAGTGGTTATCAAAAAATGTTTGTATTAAGAAATTTGGTAGAAATAGAAAATGTCATAGAGTGATGCTTGGCATAACGATGCTACAAGCAATGTATAATTTTTCAGATTCATTATCAGAGGAAGAGCTAAAAGAGAATATGTATTGGCAGTATTTCTGCGGGTGGGAATATATAGAAAAAGACATAGCTATCTCGGAAACTAGTATACGACGGTTTCGTAGTGTATTAGGTGAAGCTGGATATAATGAGATATTATCGGAGTTGATCAGGGTTGGGATAAAAACTAACACAATTAAAAAAAAAGATTTGGAATTAATCATCGCTGATACGACTGTACAAATTAAGAATATCAAACACCCACACGATGTTTATTTAATGGATAAAGCTAGGCTTAGCATAGTAAAGCTTTGCAACAGTTTGGGTATACATTTGAATGAAACATACGCTAGAACCTATAAACGCGATATAGTAAAGCTATGGAAATATAAAGAACATAGTAAAGCCAAGAAGCGTTGGAAAATAATGAAGCATTTAAAAATATTACTGGGTCGTTTGATTAGAGTATGTGAGCGTGAGATCAAAAATAAGCAATTAAACTTGTCTCTCAAAAATCAAGAAGTATTGCAAAAAATAAAACAAATACATAACCAATCTGTTTTAAAAAGAGAAGCTAAAAAGCAATATAAAGAAGATAACAAAGTATTATATAGTTTTCATGCCCCTGAAGTAGAGTGTATAGGAAAGGGAAAACGCAACAAGCCATATGAGTTTGGCAATAAAGTAGCGGTAGTAGTAAGTGGTCGTAGAAATTTTGTTTTATCCGCAAAATCGTTTCATAATAATCCTTATGATGGTCATACATTGCATCAGAGCTTTGAAGCAGTAGAGAGTGTCACTGGAATCAAGATAAAGAAATCATTTGTTGATCTTGGGTATAGTGGTAGCAATGTAAAGGAGAAGAGTAAGGTATATACCCCAAAAACGCGGAAGAAGTTGTTACAAGAGGACAAGTCTATGATCAAGAGACGCAGTGCCATAGAACCAATAATAGGTCACTTAAAGCAATATGGTCGGATGGGTAGAAACTTCTTGAAAGGTATGATAGGAGATATTATCAATCCAATAATCTCTGCTATTGGTTTGAATTTACGATGCATTGCAAATCATTTACAAATCGTGTCTAACTCCACATAAATCAAAAATATCATCATGCAAAAACTAGATGAACGATAAAAAATCGTTAACAATAGCTCCATATCAAAATTAGACCAACACAGAAATGTATCAGTAAAAATTAACATAACTTATTAATTTTTATTGAAAATCTTAGCAATTTGTTGTCAAAACTCTATCCCATTACAAATGATCAGGATTTGAAGTGTTTTTGGCGGATAGACTCTAAAAGAGCCACTGAAAAACGCAGTTTTTTTGTAAGCTAAGGTTTGTCTTATTTACCATCAATATTAATTATCTCAAGCATATTTCGGGTTGGAATCTCTTACATATTGTTTTGCTTTTACCTATTCATTATATAAATCACCATTTATTTTACTTATAAGTGCTATGCTACACACTCTTTAGCTACAAACTTTACTCTCTACATAATCATCTCCTGATCTTAGTACAGCAAACACCACTCTTGCCAACTTATTAGCTATGGCAACTGTCGTTTTATTATGGCTACTTCGCTCAGATAAATTAAACCAGGAGTTTCGCACTTAGCAAAGTTGCGAATCAGTTAAAAGCCATCTGATATTGTTTTGAATTGATGTTTTTATAACTTCCCAAGTTTGTTGATATAAAGTAATGTTTTCATTTATCCTCCTTTTATTCATATCAAGCCAGGCAAATACTGCAAGGCAAATATGATTTCTTTGAGCTCGGCCCGTGCGTGCCTGACAGCGTTCAATACCACAAGTTTGTTTTAATTCTCGATGATAAACCTCTATAGACCAACGTGCCTTAACAATTTTCTCTATTTGCTCACGTGTGGGATTTTCCAAGTTCGTTGTTATGTAATCAATGCGACCATTCTTTGCCACAAACTTAAATACCGTAACCCAACCGTATCCACGTAGGTGAATTTTTAGCCCCTCATCGGGTATCTCTAAACTTTCCAAGCTAACATTATGATTAACTTTTCTATTTTTCCTTAGGGTGGTAACCCATAGCCAGCCTAAATTACGTATATGTTTTAAATTCTCCAACCCGCTATACCAAGCATCCATGACTATGGCATCAGGATTGAGACCTCTTTCTTTAGCTAAAGTAAGCATATCACAAAAATGCTCATTCTTTGTTTTACCATCAGTGTCTTTATCATATATTCTATAATCTACGGGAGTAGATTGAGCAATTTTAGTATTGTAATGTAGTAAGTTTACCATTCCTATACCAGGTATAACATCATGTACAGCTCCAGAATATTGATAACGTACAAGCTCAATCTTCTGACTGTATTGCTTTGATAATAAGGTGTCATCCCCCACTAATAAACACGGTGCTTCCCAATCTATATATTTTGACACTTCCTTATAGATTTCGCTAGGACGAAAATCCTTACTCTTTAACCATCGACTTGCACTATCGTGAGATAGATCTACTGGACTCACTTCAGATAATGCCTTGCTAGTATATCTGACACTACTTGCTTGTAAAAATGATTTATATAAGTCCTTGCTACATTTTGTTCTTGTCATTTTTATCTAAAACTATTTTTCTCTAGATTAACATACTTTTTGCTAAGTGCGAAACTCCTGTAAACATCCATTTCGTAAATTGGCTAAAATCTTTTTTAGATTTCTGTTCTTCCGATGTAAATCTTATCTTGGCATTTAGTACAGCTCTAGCCCCTTGAATTAATAAAGTGCGTAAGTATACATCACCTCGCTTGCTAATTCCCAGCAGCTTATCCTTCCCACCACTTGAATGTTGTCTTGGCACTAATCCTAGCCATGCCGATAATTGCCTGCCATTCTCAAAACTTGTAGCATTACCTATTGATGCTATTAAAGCAGTAGCAGTAATTAAACCAAGACCAGGTATAGCTCTTAATCGTTGATATTGAGTTAGGTTACTTGCTATCATTGTTAATCGTTTTTCTATCTCTTTTATTTTTCTGTTATTATCTAAGAATTCTTCTTTTAGTTCACTAAATGTTTGATAACTTAACTGGCTTAATTTCCCTGCATCTAAAATCTCAATTAATTTTGTGATAACCTTATTAATGCCTTGAGGAACAATAAAACCAAACTCATGTAGTAGCCCCCTAATTTCATTAGCAAGTGCTGTACGATTTTTTACCAATCTCTCTCTTACCCTATGTATTGATAAAATTTCTTGTTGCTCTATAGTTTTAATTGCAACAAATCTCATATTAGGTCTTGTCACGGCTTCACATATCGCTTCAGCATCTGCTTGATCATTTTTATTAGTTTTAACATATGGTTTGACAAATTGCGGTGCCATTAGTTTTACTTCATGCCCTAATTTAGTTATTTCTCTTGCCCAATAACTAGAACCACCACAAGCTTCCATCCCTACTAAACATTGTGGTAAATTAGCCATAAATGTCAAAACCTGATCTCTCATCAATTTTTTCTTTAATACTGTCTTGCCATTTTTATCTACACCATGAATTTGAAAAATTCTTTTTGCAATATCTATACCAATTGTAGTAACCTCCATATGGACCTCCTTAATTGTTGTTTTAATATGTTAAATATTAACCCTAGAAGATTAGCAACTGCTTTTCATTCTCTATATCAGGAGGTCCATACCATTAGTCCACTATCATTAGCAGCGGATTTGAAACTAATCTATACTTCTGCTACTGAAAAAGAAGCAGAATTAGCTCTTGAGTCATTTGATCAAAAATGGAGTAAGCAATATCCGCATATAACTAAATCTTGGTATAATAATTGGGATAATTTGATAATTTTCTTGCAATATCCAAAGGAGATTCGTAAGATTATTTACACTACAAATGCGATAGAATCGCTGAATAGCCAATTGAGAAAAGTTACTAAGAATAAACGCATCTTTCCAAATGATGACGCAGTATTTAAGGTTTTATATCTGACAATTGATTATATGACCAAAAAATGGTCTATGCCTATCCCCAATTGGAATGAAGCTATGGCTCATTTTATGATCAAATTTGATGGTAGGATTTAATGGCTCACGAAATTTACACAATTGATGAAACAGAGCCAGCTGATGGTTCAAACCTCCACCTTCAGGTGGAGAAACTTTAGTTTGAAATAGTCATGTAGTGAGAAAATTAATGCAAAACTTTTCCAAGTATCATCGTTTGCTTTTTCCACTAAGTTTAGTGTTATTTGAGTTTGCAGTGTATCTTGCTAACGATATGATTCAGCCTGTAATGCTGAAAATAGTAGAAGATTTTAATACAGGAATTGAATGGCTTCCAAGTTCTCTTACAGCCTTTTTAGTAGGAGGAGTAGTATTACAATGGTTACTTGGTCCTTTATCCGATAAGTATGGAAGGCGTCCAATCATGCTTACAGGTGTCTTATTTTTTGTGATTAGTTGTTTAGCTATTTTACTAGTTACGAATATAGAACAGTTTATCATTATTCGGTGCTTACAAGGAATAGGGTTATGTCTAATCGGAACTGTAGGATATGCAACCATTCAAGAGGTTTTTGATGAAAAGCTCTGTATTAAAATTATTACACTGGTAGCTAATATCGCTTTAATCGCACCATTATTAGGACCATTAATTGGTGCCGCTTTAATTGATATATTACCATGGCAAAGCATGTTTATAATATTTGCCACCCTAGGCTTAATATCATTTATAGGTTTATTATTTTTTATGCCAGAAACCGTCATGATGAATCATAGTCACACTTTATCCTTGTATGCTTTATGGTGCGATTATAAAAAGGTATTGCAAAATAGACGTTTCATATGCGGTACACTTGCAACAGGGTTTGCAGGAATACCATTATTATCTTGGATAGCACTTTCTCCAGTAATCCTTATTAGTGAGGCAGATCTTTCAATATTACATATGCTTTGTTACAAATACCTGTGTTTGGTGGATTAATTAGTGGTAATATCACTTTAAGTTATTTAATTGGCAAAAAGATAACATTACCTAAATTAATAGTGCTAGGTGGAAAACCTATGATCATAGGTTTGATAGTGGCTGGCATCTCAACCTTTCACCTAGCACAATCTTATCTGTGGATGATCTTGGGTTTAAGTATATACTTATTTGGTCTTGGTATTACTAATGCATGTCTGACTAGGTTAACACTCTTTTCCAGTAATATTGGCAAAGGTACTGTGTCTTCAGCAATGGGCATCATTAGTATGATGTTATCGATTTTAGGTATAGAAATGTCTAAAATACTGTACCTAATAGAACATCAAAGAGCCTTAAATATGCTAAATCTATTCATAGGATTATGCTGGTTTGTATTAGTGACAATCTTTATTCACAAATCAACTCAACAATCCTCTGAAAATATAGCTTAATCCATTTAGATACTGACACTAAATTTGAGGGATACCTTATTATATGCCACATTAAACATTACCACCATGTAACTGATACTAATTATCTTTCAATATAGTATTAATATGGTATATTGAAAGATAATTAGTATGAAGTTTTGTAATAACTGAAGTTTTGACAAAAATCTTATTTTTCTAACGCCAATTTAGGATAAGAGCAGTTGTTCTGGAGCTAAAGCATCAAGTTTTATACGAGATTTAGTGATAGCATAAGAAGTAACACAAGCTAGAATATGCACCAAGAAATTAACAGGAGATCTATGCCTTGTATGCTCTAGGTTCATTCTATTTTTTAGTATATTAAATACTGATTCAATTAATGATCGTTTACGTAACATAGCTTTATCTTCTAATTCTAGTAAATAATTCTTCATATCCTTGCGAATATTAGTTATCATTCTTAAATTTCTAGAATAGAGTTTAAACCATAACTCTTTACAAATATATGCTTTATCACCAAATACCTTACCTGTTATCTTCTGAGTTATAGATTCAAGAACAGATAAATCAGCTCTATTTGCTTTTGTTATTTTAACAGCTATAATCTCTGCTTTATGGTTAATGATTAAATGTAATTTAAATCCCATAAACCAACCATAACTACTCATCCCAACTTTGGCAATTTTACCAAAAACTCTATTACTAGAAGTGCGCTTAGCATGACAAATAGATAGTTTTGTTGAATCAATAAAATATATTCCTGTATCTTCACCGGAAAGTTCTATAATTAATTAAGCCAGATATAATCAATTTTTAATCTCTCAGGGTTTAATTCCCCGAAGCTCTGCTTCGTGATATCATAAGAAACAACTAAAACTTTTTTAGATACCTCGTAGCTCTGCTGCGAGGAGCATCATTTAAATATAGATATATCATGGCTCATTTAACGATAGATGAAAGATTTAAAATATACGAAATGAATAAGAGTGGTTATAGCTCGCGATATATAGGGACAAAGATTGGCCGTGATAAAAGCACTATATGTTATGAACTCAAGAGAATGAGGCATAATTATAGACCAGATAGGGCTAACACACTTGCTTGCAGTTTAAGGCAAGGTAAGAGAAAAAGAAAATTAGATATTGATAATAATTTACGAGCAGAAATAATAAAGCAGTTAACACAGGGTATTTCACCAGATATAATTTCAGGTAGACGTAAACTATCACGAGATACTGTCAATATTTCTACAGAGAGTATATACCAGTTTATTTATACATCTCCTATAGCACAAAGGCAAAAATTATATTTATCTTTAGCAAGAAAAAGGAAAAATAGGTTGCATCATGGTACAAGAATCAGAAACAAAAGAATTACAATACCAAATCGAGTTTCCATTACTGAAAGACCAGAGATAAATAGAAAGATAGCAGCAATAGGTCATTTAGAAGGTGATTTAACTTTTAACAAAGGTAATCAAAGTCGTAATATAGGCGCTCTTGTGGATATCAGAACACAAAAAGTGTTTCTCACTTTAAACCGTTCAAAAAGAACACAAGATGTGATTGGTAACATGAATAAAAAACTTAAACAATTGTCGCATATAATCAAAAGCATAACGTTTGTAGAAGTTAAGATTTGATCTTACAGACACTATAAATTTTGCCCCTGATTGTCAGTTAAATTTTGACTGTCAGATACATATTCAAGATACAAGATTTCATTATTCTTTTCAACAGATAATTTCTTACTATCCTTAAAAGTTTGCATAGGAGTTTTTCCATAACAATATTTACCAGAATGAGGTCTTTCATTATTGAAATACTCTAGCCAGATATCAAGATCTAATTGTAGGTCATCAAGAGCTGTATAAATCTTTTTCCGCATAGCTGTATCAAAGAATTCTTGTTTCATGGTTTTATTAAAACGCTCACACATACCGTTTGTTTGAGGAGAATATGCTTTAGTAGTAGTATGCTCTATACCTTCGATACTTAGAAATAATTCAAAAGCATGATGCTCTATATTCCCCTTATATTCTGACCCACGATCTGTCAGAATACGAAGTATTGGTATCCCTTGAGTCTCATACCATGGTAACACTCGGTCATTAAGCATATCAGCAGCAGTTAAAGCTGTTTTATCAGTATATAGTTTAACATCAGCTACTCTGCTGTAGCTATCAATAAATACCTGAGAATAAACCTTACCTAGTCCGTCCGCCAAAACTCTACAAGCCTTATAGATAATATGGTTTTAAGACAAGAAGTAATACAACAATCCGTAAGAAAATGATAAAATATGGTCATAAACCTTATGGATTTCAGTCAATGCCAATAGACAACATTATCAAATCGCAAGAACAAGGGAAACTGTTTGGTTATAAATTAAAAGAAGAATTAAACCCAAATAATAAGCTATATAAATTAAGAGAATTAATAAATTGGTCTAGGCTCGAAGAGTGGTTATCAAAAAATGTTTGTATTAAGAAATTTGGTAGAAATAGAAAATGTCATAGAGTGATGCTTGGCATAACGATGCTACAAGCAATGTATAATTTTTCAGATTCATTATCAGAGGAAGAGCTAAAAGAGAATATGTATTGGCAGTATTTCTGCGGGTGGGAATATATAGAAAAAGACATAGCTATCTCGGAAACTAGTATACGACGGTTTCGTAGTGTATTAGGTGAAGCTGGATATAATGAGATATTATCGGAGTTGATCAGGGTTGGGATAAAAACTAACACAATTAAAAAAAAAGATTTGGAATTAATCATCGCTGATACGACTGTACAAATTAAGAATATCAAACACCCACACGATGTTTATTTAATGGATAAAGCTAGGCTTAGCATAGTAAAGCTTTGCAACAGTTTGGGTATACATTTGAATGAAACATACGCTAGAACCTATAAACGCGATATAGTAAAGCTATGGAAATATAAAGAACATAGTAAAGCCAAGAAGCGTTGGAAAATAATGAAGCATTTAAAAATATTACTGGGTCGTTTGATTAGAGTATGTGAGCGTGAGATCAAAAATAAGCAATTAAACTTGTCTCTCAAAAATCAAGAAGTATTGCAAAAAATAAAACAAATACATAACCAATCTGTTTTAAAAAGAGAAGCTAAAAAGCAATATAAAGAAGATAACAAAGTATTATATAGTTTTCATGCCCCTGAAGTAGAGTGTATAGGAAAGGGAAAACGCAACAAGCCATATGAGTTTGGCAATAAAGTAGCGGTAGTAGTAAGTGGTCGTAGAAATTTTGTTTTATCCGCAAAATCGTTTCATAATAATCCTTATGATGGTCATACATTGCATCAGAGCTTTGAAGCAGTAGAGAGTGTCACTGGAATCAAGATAAAGAAATCATTTGTTGATCTTGGGTATAGTGGTAGCAATGTAAAGGAGAAGAGTAAGGTATATACCCCAAAAACGCGGAAGAAGTTGTTACAAGAGGACAAGTCTATGATCAAGAGACGCAGTGCCATAGAACCAATAATAGGTCACTTAAAGCAATATGGTCGGATGGGTAGAAACTTCTTGAAAGGTATGATAGGAGATATTATCAATCCAATAATCTCTGCTATTGGTTTGAATTTACGATGCATTGCAAATCATTTACAAATCGTGTCTAACTCCACATAAATCAAAAATATCATCATGCAAAAACTAGATGAACGATAAAAAATCGTTAACAATAGCTCCATATCAAAATTAGACCAACACAGAAATGTATCAGTAAAAATTAACATAACTTATTAATTTTTATTGAAAATCTTAGCAATTTGTTGTCAAAACTCTATCCCATTACAAATGATCAGGATTTGAAGTGTTTTTGGCGGATAGACTACCTATACCCTTAAAGTTGCCTACATAATATGTATCTTGGCATCCTAGATACCCTGGATGCTGTGTCTCAATTTCTCCATGAGCTTCTTTTTCATTACGACGCTTCTCTAGCACTTGTAATTGTGCCTCAGTAAGCACAATACCATCTTGAGCCATTTTTGCTTCTAATGCTTTAAGTCTTTTACTGATGTTGTTTAAATCATTACGTAACCAAATTGATCTTACTCCCCCAGGTGATACAAGTACACCTGTCTTTTTAAGCTCATTTGATACTCTTAGCTGACCATATGCTGGATATTCTATTGCCATATCTAGTACTGCTTTCTCTACAGCAGGATCAACTCTATTCGCTATTATTGGCTTTCTTCGACTAATTTCATACAACGCTTCTTCGCCACCAGTTTCATACAGTTCTTTAAATCTGTAATAACTATCTCTACTATATCCCATCGCTTTACATGCTGATGATATACTACCAAGGCTCTTAGCTAATTCAAGTAAACCTAATTTTGGTTTTATTATTTTTTGATTTAAGTTCATTCTTTATCTCCATTTAATAATTAATTTATTTTACTAAATGTAAGATATAATCTCAACTATTACACTTATAGCTAACGCGACTAGAATTATTCCTTAGAATAATGTAAGATAATGATTTTAACTACGGTAGAGATGAAAGCATACAGTCAGGATTTAAGAGATAGGGTAATCAGTCTTCACAAAACCTCTAAATATAGAATAAAAGCAATATCAGACTTATTAGGTATAGAGCGTCATACGATATCAAATTGGATTAGACGTTATAAAGAAAATGGAGACTACAGCTCAAGACAACATCTACAAAGTGGACGTGATGCTAGGTTTACTAATAAGGAGAATATAATTGAATTTTTAGCAAATAATCCTGATAGCCGAGCTATAGATAGGCTCTGTTTCATCAATTGTGTAAATTTCGTGAGCCATTAAATCCTACCATCAAATTTGATCATAAAATGAGCCATAGCTTCATTCCAATTGGGGATAGGCATAGACCATTTTTTGGTAATATAATCAATTGTCGAGTTTTTTGCAATGATTGTGTAAATTTTTGTTGAGCCTATATTAGAAGTAATTAAAAATATATAGCTAACACGGGAAGGTTTTTACCATTGCTGCCGTTATTGCATCACGAAAATCTTTAAAGTTTTTAATAATTTTTCTCAAGTAATTTTTAAAATTAGCCCAACAGTGTTCAATAGAATTTAAATCTGGAGAATAGACCGGTAGATAAATAAGAGTACAACCCGCTTTTTCTATTAATCTCTCAGGGTTTAATTCCCCGAAGCTCTGCTTCGTGATATCATAAGAAACAACTAAAACTTTTTTAGATACCTCGTAGCTCTGCTGCGAGGAGCATCATTTAGGATTTAGATCTGGTGAATATGTGAGTAAATACAAAAACTATGGTAAAAACCTTTCCGCGTTAGCTATAATTAATACTGGAATTTACCATCTATCCAATCAGCTCAAACTTTATTTTGGATATATGCAGCTCTAGTAGGCATGTCTTTATCGTACCTATTTCTTATTTACACTACTATCTCTATTGCTAGAACTTTCTTTATTTGTGCTGCTGTTTTTGGTATAATGAGCTTATATGGATATAGCACTAATAAGGATCTTACTTCTTGGGGTTCTTTCTTTGTAATGGGACTTGTTGGATTACTGCTTACTGCACTGGTTAACCTTTTCTTGCAAAGTCCTGCTGTGTATTTTGCTTCTTCTTTTCTAGGAGTAATCATCTTCATTGGGCTAATAGCTTGGGATACTCAAAAAATTAAATCTTTTTACTTCACTAATACTGACAATCATTTAGCACAAAAAATGTCTATTGTAGCTGCTTTTAACTTATATCTAGACTTTATTAACCTATTTTTATACCTTATTAGATTCCTAGGAGGATATAAGCGTCATGAATAATTACTTGAATTTTTCTATTCTAAAACTATATCTAGTTTAGATATATAATTATGTTACAATTCTATAAATTAACCTTATATGTTATATAGTCAAATTGAAGTAAAAGAAGGTAATTATGTTATACAACAATATTAAATTTTTAATAACTTGCATTACTGTTATTTTATTGGCTAATCCAACCATTGCGGCTGAGGATAAAAAAACATCAAATAGTAATCATTATACTAATACTATTTATTTACGTCATCCATTAGATTTTATTAATCGTCCTTTCTCTGCCTTTGATTATTACTGGAATAGCATATTTGATGATAGATTATCTATCTATGACTCAAGTTCTATAAAAAGTAAATTAATTACTCAAGATAAACAATATATCCTAGTCCTAGAAATACCAGGATATGATAAGGACAACATTAAACTTAAAGTAAATAATTATAAGCTTTTTATTGAAGCTAACATTGACGATACTAAAGCAAATAGTGCTACTGATCATTTAAATAAAAAATTTAATTATGTTATCTCTCTGTATGATGATATTGATCAAAATGCCATTTCTTCTAAGCTAAAAAATGGCATCTTGACCATTATTTTGCCTAGAATTGAACTCAAAGACCAAAATGGTAAGGAAATACCTGTGCAGTAAAGAGAATATAACAAGACTTACTCTATGTGTCGCATAATTCCCATGCATTCAGGGATCTTATGAAGTGATGCACTATAAAAACGTACCTTGACATCAAGGGTTTTTAAGCTTATTTATAATAACATAGCGTAAGTATTGTATAATTAAAACTTTTTTGATAATTGACTAACGAATATTAGAATTACCCTCAACGAACATTAAAATTACCTATAAAAAAGAAGTAACTATGGACAGTAAAATCGAATAAAAATTTATTTTTAAATATTTAAATATTATTCGAGAATTACTGATAACATGTACAAATAACCAAGTAGGTATTTTAATGCAAAAGATCAAAAAATATAATCAGATAATTTCTGCTGCAAAAGCAGGTATGAGTGTAAAAACGGCACGTAAGTATTTACGTATTAATAAGTATCCAAGCGAATTACGCACAATACGTAAATATAGGACACGTAAGGATCCATTTGTGAAGCACTGGGATGAAATAGAATCAATGCTAGAATCAGCACCGGAGTTGCAAGCAACTACCATATTAGCATATTTGACAGAAAAGTATCATGGGAATTATAATGGGAAGCAATTACGCTGTTTGCAGAAAAGGTTAAAACAATGGAGAGCTGCACATGGTAAGGATAAGACAGTAATCTTTTTACAAAATATTCTTCCTGGCAAACAGAGTCAGTCTGATTGGACCAATATGAATCAATTGGGTATTTGTATTGGTGGGCAACCATATCCTCACTTACTATTTCATTTTATGTTGCCTTATTCATGTTGGGAAACTTTTAGCATATGCCATAGTGAAAGTTTTGATATATTAGCATCAGGGTTTGAAAAAGCTGTATGGGAGTTAGGTGGAGTTTTACCAGAGCATCGTACAGATAATTTAAGTGCAGCTACCAAGCAATGTGGTAATAGTAGACAATTTACAGAAAGATGGCAAGAATTGCTTGGTTATTACAATTTTGCACCATCGCGAAATAATCCAGGCGTCAGTCATGAAAATGGTTCTGTTGAAAAAAGTCATGATACATTTAAGCAAGCAGTGAATCAACATCTGCTATTACGTGGATCACGTAATTTTGTTGATTTAAAAGCTTATGAATTATTCCTTACACAAATTAAAGAAAAGCGCAATAGCTGTAGAAAAGAAAAATTAGCTGAAGAATTAGTTCATTTACAAGAGTTACCAATCAGGAAATGGAATGCACCTACAATATTATCAGTACGTGTTAATCTGTAATAGTTGAGATACCGTCTTGAGTGTCAACAACTTTTTCATTATTTTACCTCAATTTTATTTTACAGGGTTTTTATATTTGCACTAAAAGATGTTTTGTTATTAAGAACACCATAAATTATGTGAAGCAACTTACGCATAGCAGCAATCACTATAACCATTTTAGATTTTCCAACATTGCTCAAACGTTGACTAAAATCCTTAATAATCGGATTATGTTTTATAGCAACTATGGCAGGCATATAAAAAGCTTTACGTAAATTAGCATCTCCTGTTTTTGATATTTTTCCTATTCCATGGACAGAAGTGCCTGATTGTTTTGGCTTTGGGTTAAGACCAACAAACGCAGCTAGTTGTTTTGCAGAATTAAAATTTTCTACAACAAGAAAAGCAAGTATCACTCCTATTGTTTTTTCTCCTATACCAGGGATTGAATCAAGAAGTTTACTTTTATCATGTAAGTCTTTGTGTCCTTTAATATGATTAGAGATAAGTTCTTCTACTTCCTTAATTTGCTTATCCAGAAATTCAATATGAATCATAATGTTAATGGCAACTGCTTTACTTGCTCCGCTCAATCTATTATTTTCTTGATTTTTATTAGCAATCAAACTATCCAAGCGTCTTACCCATTGTTGTAATTCTTTAATATGTATAGGGGTTGGTTGCCAAAGATCAGGTTGCATAGCCTTGCAAAAAGAAGCTATCAATTCACAATCAGATTTGTCAGTTTTAACTCTTGAAAGCTTGCTCATTGCAAAGCCCTTGATGCGAGCTGGATTTACGACACTAACTTTAAATGTATTATCATAAAGATATTGAGCTAACCTAACTTCGTAACCACCTGTTGATTCCATACAAGCGTGAGCAGTATCTATTCCCTTTTTTTCTAACCATTGTTTTAGTGCAGCAAAGCCTTTTGCAGTATTATTAAACTTTTTGGTTTTGATTTTATTATCATTTAATAAAGCTACGTCAAATGTTGCTTTAGAAATATCTATACCCAAAATAATGCTACTCATATTTGACCTTCTATGTTAATAATAAGTAGAATACCCAAAGATCAACCTTGTAAATACAGGTTCATTGATTAATTTCAAGACCTAAGAATACCGTCCGATCTTTAATGAGTATGTGAAGACTAATTGTTTGATCTCAACTACAGGGTTACATAGCCCTAAGATTTAATACGGCATATTAGTCTTCTTACTTAAGTGCCCTTAAGTATCTTATAGTTGTTTACTAAAGACAATACTAAGATACAAGATTATATCTTACATTTAGTAAAATAAATTAATTATTAAATGGAGATAAAGAATGAACTTAAATCAAAAAATAATAAAACCAAAATTAGGTTTACTTGAATTAGCTAAGAGCCTTGGTAGTATATCATCAGCATGTAAAGCGATGGGATATAGTAGAGATAGTTATTACAGATTTAAAGAACTGTATGAAACTGGTGGCGAAGAAGCGTTGTATGAAATTAGTCGAAGAAAGCCAATAATAGCGAATGGCTTTGTTGCATAAATAAGCTTTTGAATATACTGCCCCTAACCCCGCAATGCTAGCCTAGCCAACAGGCACAGAGATAGGTTTACCAATTTCAAACATTTTGTTTAATAAGTGGCATTTAATAGACATTTCTTTTGTCATATTTTGATCATGTCTTGATAGAAACTTACTACCAAAAGAAGTTTTAAATCGAAAGAACGTGTTCTCTACACGCTCCCTTCTACCATAATTATTCTTTACCCTCCATGCTTGGTATCCTTTTATAATGGACTAAAAAAATTGGACAAAAAAATGAAGGAGTGTGTTTCCGCAATAAGTTAGAATAAATAGCAATAAACTTAAGAGGAAAGATGAAGAAAAATAAAGTAAAAATTTTCAGTGCTTCAGAAAAAACGGGGATAGTATTAGAATTAATAAAAGAGGAGTCGACACTTGGTCAGTTAGCTTCAAAATATGCAATAAGTGTTAAAACAATTCAAAATTGGAAAAAACAGTTTTTAGGTAATGCGGCATTAGCTTTTGAACCAGCTAAAGTTTTGAGTGAATATCAAGAACAAATAAATCATTTACAAGAGCAAAATGATGAGCTTGCTAAAGCTCTTGGTAGAATCACAGTTGAGAGGGACTGGGCCGTGGGAAAGCTCAAAAGCTTGGATTTATCAAATAAAAAGAGTCTTGTACACTCCAAGCTAAATCAACTCTCAAAATCAAGACAGTGTGAACTATTAAAGATTAGTCGATCTACAGCCTACTATAAATCCAAGGAGATGAGTATAAATAAATTAAGTATTTTAAATAGAATAGATGAAATATATACAGATAATCCTGAATTTGGTTATCGCTATATTCATCAACAGTTACTAGAAGATGGTTTTATTGTCGGTAAAGATCGAGTACTGAAATATATGAGGATGATGGGTATAGAAGCTATTTACCCACATAAGAAAAAATCTACTTCTCGAAACGATAGTGAGCATAAGATCTATAGCTACTTACTTGATCAATATTGGACTAAATCTGGCTCAACAAAGCAAGTGTATGTGCCTAATGTGAATGAGGTTTGGAGTGGTGACATTACTTACATTAGAACTAATGGTGGCTTTATGTATATGGCAGCTATTATAGATTGGCATAGCAAGGCCATATTGAGCTATAAACTGTCAAATTCTATGGATGCATCTCTTGTAACTGATGTCTTGAAACAAGCTCTCAGTAAGTATAACGCTCCACAGATATTTAATAGTGATCAAGGTAGCCAATATACCAGTTATGACCACATAAATATTCTCAAGGAGCATGATATCCAAATTTCAATGAATGGCCAAGGTAGAAGTATTGATAATATAGTAATAGAAAGGTTTTTTAGAACTTTAAAATATAATTGTATCTTTATTAATGATTTTAACAATGTTAAAGAGTTAAAAGAGGGGATTGATCATTATCTGAATAAATATAATTATCACAGATTTCATTCAAGTATTGGTTATAAAAAGCCTATGAATGTATATCTGAATTATATGCAAAATTATCAGCAAATTGCTGCCTGATAATCGAAAAATTAGGAAAACATACTACTCATTTTTTTGTCTTGATTTTTCAGTCCACTATCTTTGTTTTGTTGATATATAACAGCTGCATCTCTCTCAGTTTTATCCCTAAGCGATTGAACTTTTACTGAAGAGTTTGGGGGTCTAATAACTGGTTTTATCTTCTTCTTTCTCAACAATTGATATGTAGATTCACCGTCATACCCTCGATCTCCCAGAAAATCCTTGGCTCTGACATTAGCTATTAGTAGTCCAATCTGTGATCTATCATCTATAGTATGCTCTGTGGTACTATCGGCAAGTATCATACCTTGATCTTCTATAACGATATGTAGCTTTTTCCATATGCGACGCTTATATTGCTTACCATGCTTATTTTCTAGCCATTCGTTCCCTGTGTAGGCTTGTATCCCTGTACTATCCATTGAAATACAACTAAATTCTTTATCTTGATTTCCATGTAAATACCTAAGATCTAATGACTTCATACGCTTACTTAATGTTGTATAGTCTGGACATCTAATAGATAAACCCGATATTTCAAAGAGCCAGTTTATAAAGCCTTGGGTTTGGCGTAACTTAAGACCGAATAAGCATCTGATCTTCAAACACTGTAATATAGCGTGATCACTATAGCGTCTAGGTCTTCCTCGTTTCATTTCCTCTCTGTAATCAGCATACCAGCCAATCGCCAAATCACTGGCAATCATAAAATCTATGCGACCCCTATTGCGTAAAAAATTATTATATTCTGACCAATTCGTTATTTTATATTTAGAATACTTGCGTGATTTACTAAAAGGGGCTTTCTTCCGAGATCTCATATAATCTGGATTATTTTTTAATTCAGGACATCTTACCAGATTATCACCACTCTTGCTCTACAAATTTTATTTATGCAACAAAGCCAGGCGCGTTGGTCTATAGAAGTTTATCATCGAGAATTGAAACAAACTTGTGGTATTGAATGCTGTCAGGCACGCACGGGTCGAGCTCAAAGAAATCATATTTGCCTTGCTGTATTGGCCTGGCTTGATATGAACAAAAGGAGGATAAATGAAAACATTACTTTATATCAACAAACTTGGGAAGTTATAAAAACATCAATTCAGAACAACATTAAATGGCTTCTAACTAATACACAATTTTGCTAAGTGCGAAACTCCTGTCTATAACTTCTCATATTTCTTGATATAAATTCATTGCTAAAGCAATTTCATTATATCTTCCCTTCGCCTAAAGGCGAGGGATTTTTGATCCCCGAAGGGGGACATTAATCCATGCTGACTTAGTACTGTTTTTAAATCTACTCCGCCTTCTATCAGCAAATCTATTGCTTCATTTATTATTACTGTCTAGGAATTATAGGCTATAGCTAAACTGTAATATGGAGGTACAACCAATTGAGTCTATTATTTTTGTTATCAAACCCACTTTCAAGACAGGCTCTTACATCTTTATTGTAACTACGTCTATGAATCTCTTACTGATGGTACCCATTTCATTTCAGTGATGATGATCGGCTTTGTTGCATAAATAAGCTTTTGAATATACTGCCCCTAACCCCGCAATGCTAGCCTAGCCAACAGGCACAGAGATAGGTTTACCAATTTCAAACATTTTGTTTAATAAGTGGCATTTAATAGACATTTCTTTTGTCATATTTTGATCATGTCTTGATAGAAACTTACTACCAAAAGAAGTTTTAAATCGAAAGAACGTGTTCTCTACACGCTCCCTTCTACCATAATTATTCTTTACCCTCCATGCTTGGTATCCTTTGTTTTGTTGATATATAACGGCTTTGTTGCATAAATAAAATTTGTAGAGCAAGAGTGGTGATAATCTGGTAAGATGTCCTGAATTAAAAAATAATCCAGATTATATGAGATCTCGGAAGAAAGCCCCTTTTAGTAAATCACGCAAGTATTCTAAATATAAAATAACGAATTGGTCAGAATATAATAATTTTTTACGCAATAGGGGTCGCATAGATTTTATGATTGCCAGTGATTTGGCGATTGGCTGGTATGCTGATTACAGAGAGGAAATGAAACGAGGAAGACCTAGACGCTATAGTGATCACGGGCTTTGTTGCATAAATAAAATTTGTAGAGCAAGAGTGGTGATAATCTGGTAAGATGTCCTGAATTAAAAAATAATCCAGATTATATGAGATCTCGGAAGAAAGCCCCTTTTAGTAAATCACGCAAGTATTCTAAATATAAAATAACGAATTGGTCAGAATATAATAATTTTTTACGCAATAGGGGTCGCATAGATTTTATGATTGCCAGTGATTTGGCGATTGGCTGGTATGCTGATTACAGAGAGGAAATGAAACGAGGAAGACCTAGACGCTATAGTGATCACGCTATATTACAGTGTTTGAAGATCAGATGCTTATTCGGTCTTAAGTTACGCCAAACCCAAGGCTTTATAAACTGGCTCTTTGAAATATCGGGTTTATCTATTAGATGTCCAGACTATACAACATTAAGTAAGCGTATGAAGTCATTAGATCTTAGGTATTTACATGGAAATCAAGATAAAGAATTTAGTTGTATTTCAATGGATAGTACAGGGATACAAGCCTACACAGGGAACGAATGGCTAGAAAATAAGCATGGTAAGCAATATAAGCGTCGCATATGGAAAAAGCTACATATCGTTATAGAAGATCAAGGTATGATACTTGCCGATAGTACCACAGAGCATACTATAGATGATAGATCACAGATTGGACTACTAATAGCTAATGTCAGAGCCAAGGATTTTCTGGGAGATCGAGGGTATGACGGTGAATCTACATATCAATTGTTGAGAAAGAAGAAGATAAAACCAGTTATTAGACCCCCAAACTCTTCAGTAAAAGTTCAATCGCTTAGGGATAAAACTGAGAGAGATGCAGCTGTTATATATCAACAAAACAAAGGATACCAAGCATGGAGGGTAAAGAATAATTATGGTAGAAGGGAGCGTGTAGAGAACACGTTCTTTCGATTTAAAACTTCTTTTGGTAGTAAGTTTCTATCAAGACATGATCAAAATATGACAAAAGAAATGTCTATTAAATGCCACTTATTAAACAAAATGTTTGAAATTGGTAAACCTATCTCTGTGCCTGTTGGCTAGGCTAGCATTGCGGGGTTAGGGGCAGTATATTCAAAAGCTTATTTATGCAACAAAGCCAAGAGAAATAACTAAATTAGGGCATGAAGTAAAACTAATGGCACCGCAATTTGTCAAACCATATGTTAAAACTAATAAAAATGATCAAGCAGATGCTGAAGCGATATGTGAAGCCGTGACAAGACCTAATATGAGATTTGTTGCAATTAAAACTATAGAGCAACAAGAAATTTTATCAATACATAGGGTAAGAGAGAGATTGGTAAAAAATCGTACAGCACTTGCTAATGAAATTAGGGGGCTACTACATGAGTTTGGTTTTATTGTTCCTCAAGGCATTAATAAGGTTATCACAAAATTAATTGAGATTTTAGATGCAGGGAAATTAAGCCAGTTAAGTTATCAAACATTTAGTGAACTAAAAGAAGAATTCTTAGATAATAACAGAAAAATAAAAGAGATAGAAAAACGATTAACAATGATAGCAAGTAACCTAACTCAATATCAACGATTAAGAGCTATACCTGGTCTTGGTTTAATTACTGCTACTGCTTTAATAGCATCAATAGGTAATGCTACAAGTTTTGAGAATGGCAGGCAATTATCGGCATGGCTAGGATTAGTGCCAAGACAACATTCAAGTGGTGGGAAGGATAAGCTGCTGGGAATTAGCAAGCGAGGTGATGTATACTTACGCACTTTATTAATTCAAGGGGCTAGAGCTGTACTAAATGCCAAGATAAGATTTACATCGGAAGAACAGAAATCTAAAAAAGATTTTAGCCAATTTACGAAATGGATGTTTAATTTATCTGAGCGAAGTAGCCATAATAAAACGACAGTTGCCATAGCTAATAAGTTGGCAAGAGTGGTGTTTGCTGTACTAAGATCAGGAGATGATTATGTAGAGAGTAAAGTTTGTAGCTAAAGAGTGTGTAGCATAGCACTTATAAGTAAAATAAATGGTGATTTATATAATGAATAGGTAAAAGCAAAACAATATGTAAGAGATTCCAACCCGAAATATGCTTGAGATAATTAATATTGATGGTAAATAAGACAAACCTTAGCTTACAAAAAAACTGCGTTTTTCAGTGGCTCTTTTAGAAGCCGATGGACTGATAAGTATATAGTTTGTAAGCCAGCGAATTCCATCAGGGCTGTAGAATAAATTAGGTTGATTTATCAGCTATAAGCCGGATACATGACTGCATTTGTTTGTTTTTATTATTGATGTTATTTTTTTCTTGCATTCTACAGGAGGTCCATACATGAAAAATCAAGACAAAAAAATGAGTAGTATGTTTTCCTAATTTTTCGATTATCAGGCAGCAATTTGCTGAGAATTTTGCATATAATTCAGATATACATTCATAGGCTTTTTATAACCAATACTTGAATGAAATCTGTGATAATTATATTTATTCAGATAATGATCAATCCCCTCTTTTAACTCTTTAACATTGTTAAAATCATTAATAAAGATACAATTATATTTTAAAGTTCTAAAAAACCTTTCTATTACTATATTATCAATACTTCTACCTTTGCCATTCATTGAAATTTGGATATCATGCTCCTTGAGAATATTTATGTGGTCATAACTGGTATATTGGCTACCTTGATCACTATTAAATATCTGTGGAGTGTTATACTTACTGAGAGCTTGTTTCAAGACATCAGTTACAAGAGATGCATCCATAGAATTTGACAGTTTATAGCTCAATATGGCCTTGCTATGCCAATCTATAATAGCTGCCATATACATAAAGCCACCATTAGTTCTAATGTAAGTAATGTCACCACTCCAAACCTCATTCACATTAGGCACATACACTTGCTTTGTTGAGCCAGATTTAGTCCAATATTGATCAAGTAAGTAGCTATAGAGGTAAATTCCAGTAATGATGCTCCTCGCAGCAGAGCTACGAGGTATCTAAAAAAGTTTTAGTTGTTTCTTATGATATCACGAAGCAGGGCTTCGGGGAATTAAACCCTGAGAGATTAATCCATTCTGACTTAGTACTGTTTTTAAATCTACTCCGCCTTCTATCAGCAAATCTATTGCTTCATTTATTTTTTTATTCTTCTCTATTTGCATTTCTGTTACCTATATTTTTAATTACTTCTAATATAGGCTCAACAAAAATTTACACAATCATTGCAAAAGACTCTAACTATAAAATCGGAGGATAATAATGTAACACTTTAGACAATATTTTTTACTCAAAAATGGGTAATTTTAATATTCGTCATGGGTAATTCTAATGTTCGTTCATCAGAAGTAATACTTTTTATGATTTGAGTTATTTTTGTTGGGCTATACATTGGTATTGACTGTAATAAAAAATGTACGTGATCTTTATCTACTCCTATTTCTAAAAATCTAATTTCATAACGATCTTCTATGTGCTCACAAATTTTACACAAATAATCATCTAGTTCTTGATTGAATATTACTCTTCTATACTTTGCCGGCGTTACTAAATGATATATTCGTACTGTGACATTATGACTCTTATGTATATAACTGCTTTCTTCCATTCAAGTAGTATATCACGAAGCAGAGCTTCGGGGAACTAAACAACCCTCAGCTATAAGCTGAGGGGTTATAAAGTGGAATCGATTAGAAATCGATCATCATTTACTGGCTCACCTTCTTGTTCATCAATATACTGCTGTATCATTTCGTCAGTAATATTACCTGAACTCACTGCAATATATCCTCTAGCCCAAAAATGATTACCCCAAAATTGTTTCCTTAAATGAGCAAATTCTTGCAATAATATTCTTGAGCTACTCCCTTTTAGATATTGTACAAGCTTACTTAAAGCCACTTGAGGACGGTATGAAATAAATATATGAACATGATCACAAGATACTTTACCTGAAATTATATATGCTTCATGTTCCATGCAAATTTGCCTTAATAAATCCCTGACTCTCTCAGCTACTTTTCCTACCAATGCTCTTTTTCTATACTTTGGTATCCATATAATATGTACTTTTAAATCATACTGGCTATGACTATTTTTTCTATAACTTCTCATATCTTTTTATAAATTCGTTGCTAAAGCAACTTCATTATATCTTCCCTTCGCCTGAAGGCGAGGGATTTTTTATCCCCGTAGGGGGACATTAAACCCTGAGAGATTAATAAAAACCCTACAAGAAAGCCTGAAATAAGCTATTCTGAGCTGTTAACAATAGTGCTTTTATACCATCAATCACCTTGTAAAAACTTTAAATATTTTTATATGTCCTATCTACAATTATATAAATCAGACTTTGTAACTCTTCCATCATATACTCGTTTTATAGCTCTAAAACCAAGAGTTCTGAGTGATTTAGTTTTATTACTTGAATGGTATATGCAGGCAGCTCAATCTACGGGAGTTTCTTATATTGACGCCACATCTTTAGAGGTTTGTCATCGAAAAAGAATCTCTCGTAATAAAGTCTTTGCCGGTATTGCTGCTTTGGGTAAAACAACAAAAAGTTGGTTTTTTGGTCTAAAATTACATTTGGTTAATGATGCTCCTCGCAGCAGAGCTACGAGGTATCTAAAAAAGTTTTAGTTGTTTCTTATGATATCACGAAGCAGAGCTTCGGGGAATTAAACCCTGAGAGATTAACGAAAAAGGTGAGATTCAAGGTCTAAAACTAACGCCTGGTAATGTAGATGATAGAGCGCCGGTTTCGATAATCACCAAACATATCACGGGATTATTGTTTGGCGATAAGGGTTATATCAAACAGGAGCTCTTTGATGATCTATACAGCAAAGGAATCAAGTTAGTAACTGGCATAAAGAAGAAAATGAAGAATAAACTTATGCCATTATTTGAAAAAATATTATTACGCAAACGCTCAATTATCGAAACAGTATTTAGTGTGCTGAAGGGTGCTTTCGAGATCGAACATACAAGACATAGATCAATTTGGAATGCCTTTGTACATATCTTATCCGCCCTAATTGCATACTGTATGAAACCTAACAAACCTGCTATATCTCAAAATTAGCTAATCCAGAATTCAGGTTTATAAAACACTGCAAGCCTACTCCATAGGAAATAAGAAATGGTATGAATAGCATCAGTACTCCCCAATGACCAAAGTACTCAGTTAAATAGACTAATCCAAGGGAGGTCATGATAAACATTATCGCACGTATGATAGCAAATACTAAACTGGTATACCTAAAACGTTTAAATATAGGAAATTGTTTATAAAATATTGCTGCTGCTGGAAACACTCTAGGTCCAAATATAACTACAAATAACTGTAATAATAGTAAATGGAAAGAGGACTGAATATTATTTAACAAGTACGGAAAAAATAAAATTATAGTAGAAAATATTATTAATCGTTTCCTTAAAATTTCTAACGGATCAATTTTATAACTTAAATAAGTGTATACAATACCGGTAAGTAGATATCCTATTGCAAGGATCAAGTTGTGACCAATAATTTGATCAGCAGTATATTTAAAGACCTCTTTAAGTATACCAGCATTATAAATATATACAAAGTAGAAACAAATTGGTCCAGTAGATTCGATCGCTGAATAAGCCAATATAGTTTTTATGTTAACCTTTTCATCTAACATTTCTTTATTAGTAATATCATCTTTTTCTAAACCGAAAGTTTTAAGCTTATTTACCAACTTTTTTGTTGCATCAGCAAATTCCGGGGTTTCTCTCAGGCGTGTTCTTGCAACAGCTCCAGCTAGTGCAACCATTGCACCAAACAAAAAAGCCAATCGCCAATTAAATACGTACGAAGTAACGAGAGTAGCAACACCTAAAGCACATATTGCACCTAGGTCAGCAAATATAGAAATAGATGCAACAATAGGATTCTGCAAAGGAGGAGAAGTCATTTCAGTTAAATATAATTCTGCACCTACTACTTCTCCTAAAGATGACATACCTTGAGCTATACGACAAATAGTGATTAATACAGAAGCCGTAATACCAATTTGGGCATAAGTAGGTAAAATAAACATAATCAAGCAAGAGAATGCCATTAGAAAAGTGGTTATAACTACGGTAGTTCTTCGACCTACTGTATCACCTATCCAACCAAAAAACCAAGCCCCGATTGGTCTGAATACAAAAGTGGCACAGAAGCTAAGGGCTGAAAGAAGACTAGCAGCATGAGGATCAGCTTTTGGGAAGAATAATTCATTAAGAAGTACTGCCATATGTACATAGAGCATTAGATCAAAATACTCTAAGAAAGTACCCATTGAAAGTAAGCCTACAGCTTCTTTTTGTTGCTTTGTGAGAGAAGAAAACGTACCGTTATCATGTTTAATATATTCTGGCATATAATTATTTTATGAACTACTATTCTAATAGTAATAGTGAATACTTAATTTGTCTATTCTTTTTACTGAATTTTTGTCAAAACTTCAGTTTCAAATGAGTCTTTTTCAATGATTGTGTAAATTTTTGTTGAGCCTATATTAGAAGTAATTAAAAATATAGGTAACAGAAATGCAAATAGAGAAGAATAAAAAAATAAATGAAGCCATAGATTTGCTGATAAAAGGCGGAGTAGATTTAAAAACAGTACTAAGTCAGAATGGATTAATTAAGGAATTAATTGAATCAGTATTTAATATACTAAAAAATAGAATGAACCTAGAGCATACAAGGCATAGATCTCCTGTTAATTTCTTGGTGCATATTCTAGCTTGTGTTACTTCTTATGCTATCACTAAATCTCGTATAAAACTTGATGCTTTAGCTCCAGAACAACTTCTCTTATCCTAAATTGACGTTTGTAGTGATAATCTAACTGGTATGTCTGATGCTATTGCATCAGTATATCCGAAAACTGAACATCAAATTTGTATTGTCCATCAGATCAGGAATAGCCTCAAATATGTATCATATAAAGATAGAAAGCAATTAGCAGCGGATTTGAAACTAATCTATACTTCTGCTACTGAAAAAGAAGCAGAATTAGCTCTTGAGTCATTTGATCAAAAATGGAGTAAGCAATATCCGCATATAGCTAAATCTTGGTATAATAATTGGGATAATTTGATAATTTTCTTGCAATATCCAAAGGAGATTCGTAAGATTATTTACACTACAAATGCGATAGAATCGCTGAATAGCCAATTGAGAAAAGTTACTAAGAATAAACGCATCTTTCCAAATGATGACGCAGTATTTAGTCCGTCCGCCAAAACTCTACAAGCCTTATAGATAATATGGTTTTAAGACAAGAAGTAATACAACAATCCGTAAGAAAATGATAAAATATGGTCATAAACCTTATGGATTTCAGTCAATGCCAATAGACAACATTATCAAATCGCAAGAACAAGGGAAACTGTTTGGTTATAAATTAAAAGAAGAATTAAACCCAAATAATAAGCTATATAAATTAAGAGAATTAATAAATTGGTCTAGGCTCGAAGAGTGGTTATCAAAAAATGTTTGTATTAAGAAATTTGGTAGAAATAGAAAATGTCATAGAGTGATGCTTGGCATAACGATGCTACAAGCAATGTATAATTTTTCAGATTCATTATCAGAGGAAGAGCTAAAAGAGAATATGTATTGGCAGTATTTCTGCGGGTGGGAATATATAGAAAAAGACATAGCTATCTCGGAAACTAGTATACGACGGTTTCGTAGTGTATTAGGTGAAGCTGGATATAATGAGATATTATCGGAGTTGATCAGGGTTGGGATAAAAACTAACACAATTAAAAAAAAAGATTTGGAATTAATCATCGCTGATACGACTGTACAAATTAAGAATATCAAACACCCACACGATGTTTATTTAATGGATAAAGCTAGGCTTAGCATAGTAAAGCTTTGCAACAGTTTGGGTATACATTTGAATGAAACATACGCTAGAACCTATAAACGCGATATAGTAAAGCTATGGAAATATAAAGAACATAGTAAAGCCAAGAAGCGTTGGAAAATAATGAAGCATTTAAAAATATTACTGGGTCGTTTGATTAGAGTATGTGAGCGTGAGATCAAAAATAAGCAATTAAACTTGTCTCTCAAAAATCAAGAAGTATTGCAAAAAATAAAACAAATACATAACCAATCTGTTTTAAAAAGAGAAGCTAAAAAGCAATATAAAGAAGATAACAAAGTATTATATAGTTTTCATGCCCCTGAAGTAGAGTGTATAGGAAAGGGAAAACGCAACAAGCCATATGAGTTTGGCAATAAAGTAGCGGTAGTAGTAAGTGGTCGTAGAAATTTTGTTTTATCCGCAAAATCGTTTCATAATAATCCTTATGATGGTCATACATTGCATCAGAGCTTTGAAGCAGTAGAGAGTGTCACTGGAATCAAGATAAAGAAATCATTTGTTGATCTTGGGTATAGTGGTAGCAATGTAAAGGAGAAGAGTAAGGTATATACCCCAAAAACGCGGAAGAAGTTGTTACAAGAGGACAAGTCTATGATCAAGAGACGCAGTGCCATAGAACCAATAATAGGTCACTTAAAGCAATATGGTCGGATGGGTAGAAACTTCTTGAAAGGTATGATAGGAGATATTATCAATCCAATAATCTCTGCTATTGGTTTGAATTTACGATGCATTGCAAATCATTTACAAATCGTGTCTAACTCCACATAAATCAAAAATATCATCATGCAAAAACTAGATGAACGATAAAAAATCGTTAACAATAGCTCCATATCAAAATTAGACCAACACAGAAATGTATCAGTAAAAATTAACATAACTTATTAATTTTTATTGAAAATCTTAGCAATTTGTTGTCAAAACTCTATCCCATTACAAATGATCAGGATTTGAAGTGTTTTTGGCGGATAGACTATTTAAGGTTTTATATCTGACAATTGATTATATTACCAAAAAATGGTCTATGCCTATCCCCAATTGGAATGAAGCTATGGCTCATTTTATGATCAAATTTGATGGTAGAATTTAATGGTTCACGAAATTTACACAATTGATGAGACAGAGCCTTTCAAATATCATTCATATTCATACTCCACTCTCCTAACCCCTACGCCTACAGAAAATTTTCTTATCACATGCGAATAATTATTCCTAATCCAATCCGCCATGAATCTTGTTGGCATGGTTAGGGTGAGCTTAGAAGTTTCTGTGCATTCTACTGCAACAGCTTTAGAAAACCAAGCTTGGTCTATAGCCTCTCCTAACTCTTTAATTAATCCCTTTCTGATTGGATGCCACACTGTGTTTTCTATTATTTCTTCTGGGATTGCTGATGATTTATTACTTGAGTCTAAGTTTTTAGTAGATTCACCGTTAGCATCAATATTAAATGCTGCTGTTTTTGGTAGCAGCGTTTCTTTTTTCACTTCCTGCACATAATACCCATTAATGCCATATACTGCTTCTAATTGCCGGCTTAAGATTTCTGTTTGTCTCTCACTTAAATTAAGATGGCTTGGGATTAACGCAGTTATAAAGCTATCACCTTGGTTTGTTCTAAACTCTACCCCTCTTAGTATTTTATATGCTATCTCAGTACTAAATCTTCCTGCTATTTTCTTCTTAACACACATCTCTTTACTGATATCAAGTGAATCTTCTATTTCACTTAAATATTGCTCATATTCAAGTAAGTTTTTTTCCTCTGTGCCTATATTGCAGCTAAATCTAAAGCTTGTATGATTTACAAGCGGTCCTTGATGTTTCTCATTCTTAAGGATTTGTACCATATAGCTTAAGAATGTAAATCTGTTCTTAAATCTCTTCTCTGGATATTTGATGTATAGCTTTAATAATAACTGATTTACAAAGTTATTGCTGAACTCTCTGTTAGCTCTAGCATTAAGTAAACTTATGTCCCTTTCTGATAAGGGGTAAAATTGTCTAAGTTCCTTATATTCCTCTTTTGGGCTGTTCTGCAGTTTTTTCTTTTGTTCATTTTGTTGTGCTTCTTTCTCTAGTACTGCTTTGTTTGTTGATTTAACTATAGTTTTTTTTTGTTTTATAGTTTGTCTTAGCTGGTTTTTCTTACAAGAATCATTTAAAAAAGAAGAATTATTATAAGATTCAGATGGAAACGAGCGAAGCTCGTTTTCCAAAAACTCTTCTTCAGATTTTACATCTATATAATTTATATTTTTATTAATACTTTTATTTAATATAAAGTCTTTATTATATAATTGACCAGAATCAGTGCAAGAAGGGTCATATTTAGTGTATCCCTTATTTGTACAGGATTCCAGAGCTTGATTTACTACTGTATCATTTGCCGAGTTATCAGTGCGTATTATTGTATTTGTAGTACTAATTACTGACTGAGTCTTATCAAATTGTTCTTCCTGCTCATCATGTTCGCTTTGTCCTTTTTGTTCATGAAGATTACTGTAATTAGTTATAAGAGGTTCATTTACAAAAGATATTTTCCATAATGATTTATCAGCCCTGCTGTTATAATCATCATCATTTTTAATAACTATCTGATCCAGCTTAGTAAGATTAGCTTTTTCTAGAATCTTTAAAGCTTTAGAAATGCTGTTACGATGCAATTTAAGCTCTTGTTGTAATTCTTGATAAGAAATAGTAATGGAGTATGGATTATGTGTTAAATCATCAACAGAGTTATCATAATCGTATCTACTACCAGAACGGTCATGATCATATTTACTAACAGAATATTTATATATCTTTGTAAAAAGATATAATAATACAACTTTAGCTATTGCGGAAATACTACAATTAGAATTTAATTCTTTTAAGAACTGATAAGGTACTCTAATAAACATCTTAGTTTTTTCAAGATGTTGTCTTTTACCTTCTAATGTAGGTATGAATGTTTTATCGATAGAATCTAGATTACCTGATTTAGAATAATCACTAGCCTTATCTTCTATATCACCATCAAAACTTAGATTAAATCTATCAGGTTCATATTTAAGATCATTAAAAACATGATCAGGAATAGTAGTAGTAATAGTATTACGATTATTTTGTCCTTGATCATTTTTATCTCTATAGATAATGAAATATCCCTTATCCTCTAGGGATTTCTGTAATACAAACACTTCAGATTTAGAACAAGCAAGTCGTTCTGCCCAGCTTGTAGCGGGAAGAGAAATAGATCTATTACGTCCTTTAGATGAGTTAATACAAGAAAGAGAATCAGCTAAGATAAAATACATCTTCTCAAGGGAAGATAACCCAGAGCATGATAATATGTGAGATAAGACACATCCAGTTATTGGGATGTATGATTGTGATTGATTCTTTGTGGTATCATGAAACCCATGTATACCAATATTATCACTTGCTAACCCAAGTGGATAAAATAATTGCATTTTATGCTCCTTTTATGGAGCTAAGTGCCTAAAACCCTTGACTTTTTAATAAAAACATGTACTATAAACCTATAAAGCCGTGCAAAAGCTTTTATAAGTTGTTAAGTCTTTGGATCGCGAGTTCTAGGACTTAACCCTAACTTATTCTATTTCATATCCTAATCGTTCTAATTTTTCTACTACCGCCTGAGTAATCCACGAACTTCTGGGAGAGGAAAATTTAGATCTTTCTTTATCTACGAGTTCAACTATATTTTTTCGAATTCGCAAAGTTACTATTTGCTCTTCTTTGTCTTTGCTCACAGATGGTTCTATATTCATTTTGAATACTTTTTAAGTAAATACCTTAAACTATAATATATATGAATATTTTTTTATTTGTCAAACAAAATATTGTATTAGAATACTAAATATTTTTTTATATATCAAAATAATGATTTTACTCTCTTAATTTAATCCCTGTTGGGTTAAATTCCCCGTGGCTTGCCACGATTATTTGCGTTGCCAGTATGATATAGCCTTTAATGTTTCTAATTGCTCCGCATTTACTACAAAAGTTGCCCTTAATGTTTCTGGAGTATCATATTTAACTTGATTAGTAGGGCTATTGGTGAGTAATCCATCAAAACCAGTTTTAAAACTTTTTTTTGTCATTTAAAACAATCCTCTTTTTATCATTTCTTCGCATAATGTATTATAATCAACAGCTCCCTTACAATTTTTGTTGTATGAGAATATATCTTTTCCTTGGCTAGGGGCTTCGGCTTTGTTGCATAAATAAGATTTGTAGAGAAAGAGTGGTGATAATCTGGTAAGATGTCCTGAATTAAAAATAATCCAGATTATATGAGATCTCGGAAGAAAGCCCCTTTTAGTAAATCACGCAAGTATTCTAAATATAAAATAACGAATTGGTCAGAATATAATAATTTTTTACGCAATAGGGGTCGCATAGATTTTATGATTGCCAGTGATTTGGCGATTGGCTGGTATGCTGATTACAGAGAGGAAATGAAACGAGGAAGACCTAGACGCTATGGCTTTGTTGCATAAATAAGATTTGTAGAGAAAGAGTGGTGATAATCTGGTAAGATGTCCTGAATTAAAAATAATCCAGATTATATGAGATCTCGGAAGAAAGCCCCTTTTAGTAAATCACGCAAGTATTCTAAATATAAAATAACGAATTGGTCAGAATATAATAATTTTTTACGCAATAGGGGTCGCATAGATTTTATGATTGCCAGTGATTTGGCGATTGGCTGGTATGCTGATTACAGAGAGGAAATGAAACGAGGAAGACCTAGACGCTATAGTGATCACGCTATATTACAGTGTTTGAAGATCAGATGCTTATTCGGTCTTAAGTTACGCCAAACCCAAGGCTTTATAAACTGGCTCTTTGAAATATCGGGTTTATCTATTAGATGTCCAGACTATACAACATTAAGTAAGCGTATGAAGTCATTAGATCTTAGGTATTTACATGGAAATCAAGATAAAGAATTTAGTTGTATTTCAATGGATAGTACAGGGATACAAACCTACACAGGGAACGAATGGCTAGAAAATAAGCATGGTAAGCAATATAAGCGTCGCATATGGAAAAAGCTACATATCGTTATAGAAGATCAAGGTATGATACTTGCCGATAGTACCACAGAGCATACTATAGATGATAGATCACAGATTGGACTACTAATAGCTAATGTCAGAGCCAAGGATTTTCTGGGAGATCGAGGGTATGACGGTGAATCTACATATCAATTGTTGAGAAAGAAGAAGATAAAACCAGTTATTAGACCCCCAAACTCTTCAGTAAAAGTTCAATCGCTTAGGGATAAAACTGAGAGAGATGAAGCTGTTATATATCAACAAAACAAAGGATACCAAGCATGGAGGGTAAAGAATAATTATGGTAGAAGGGAGCGTGTAGAGAACACGTTCTTTCGATTTAAAACTTCTTTTGGTAGTAAGTTTCTATCAAGACATGATCAAAATATGACAAAAGAAATGTCTATTAAATGCCACTTATTAAACAAAATGTTTGAAATTGGTAAACCTATCTCTGTGCCTGTTGGCTAGGCTAGCATTGCGGGGTTAGGGGCAGTATATTCAAAAGCTTATTTATGCAACAAAGCCATAGCGTCTAGGTCTTCCTCGTTTCATTTCCTCTCTGTAATCAGCATACCAGCCAATCGCCAAATCACTGGCAATCATAAAATCTATGCGACCCCTATTGCGTAAAAAATTATTATATTCTGACCAATTCGTTATTTTATATTTAGAATACTTGCGTGATTTACTAAAAGGGGCTTTCTTCCGAGATCTCATATAATCTGGATTATTTTTTAATTCAGGACATCTTACCAGATTATCACCACTCTTGCTCTACAAATTTTATTTATGCAACAAAGCCAGTCAGTATTGCATATGCTAATTCTGTACTAAATCGCCCTGCTATCTTCTTCTTAACACACATCTCTTTGCTAGTATCAAAGGAGTTCTCTATTTGGCTTAGATATCTTTCATATTCAAGTAGGTTCTTCTCTTCTTTTCCTATGTTACAGCTAAATCTAAAACTTGTGTGGTTAACAAGCGGTCCTTGATGATTCTCGTCCTTTAATGTTTTAATCATGTAATCCGCAAATGTGAATTTGTTCTTAAATCTCTTATCAGGGTATTTGGTACTTAGCTTTAACAGTAACTGGTTTGTGAAGTTAGTATCAAATTCTCTATTTGCTTTAAAGTTGAGCATATTTGAGTCTTTCTCTGATATTGGGTAGAAATATCTGAAATCTTTGTGTTGTCTGTCATTTCTTGCTTTAGGCTGAGAGGATGTTTTCGTTGAGGTGAGAATATCAAAGTTGTTTTTGATGTTTATTTTATTTTTCTTTGATAGATTTTCATTGATGATTCTAGGGACATCTTCGATTATTGAGTTATATGTAAGAGGTAAAGCATCCATAAAATCCTTAACTATATTTTTTAAAGATTTAGATGAAAGTGAGCAAAGCTCACTTTCCAAATGCTGTGAATTTGAAGTTTTCAGAAATGTTTGTGGTTTTATCTGATTGTTTTTATTTTCATCTATATTTTTATTACTTTCTTTTATTATTATATCTTTATTATTATGGGCTTCCAAATTTAGCCTACCAGGCTTACAAATTTGGACTCCCGTCTTGGAAAGCTGATAAGTATCAGGTTTTGCAGTTTCATTATCTTCAACTAAATCTACATTATCAATACTTCCATATTCTACTTTTTTTTCTACTTTCTTTGTTTGATCTATTTCTTTTTGTATTGCTAAATTGTTCTTGTTGCGGAAAGATTGAGGAATAACAATAGGATTAATAGATATGACAAAAATAGATTTATCATATTTATTACTATCGATATCATCTGACTTACTATAACTATGGTTTACTTCTATGAAGTAATCAGGATATTGGTTTTTAATGAAGTGCAATATGTTGAATAGAGTAGCTCTACTAATATTATTGCGACTCATTAATTCTTGTGAAGTAGTGGCAAAAGATAATTTACCTGTAGTTTGATAATTCTTATAAGAAGTAATAATGCAGTTTAAAAAGAATAGTTTGTGTGTAGCTGGCATCCGAGCATCATCAAATAAGCTTTTAATGAATTCAAGATATATAGGCACAAATAACTTAGTACGCAAAATATGCTGAATATTAGATTCACCCAGGAGTTTCGCACTTAGCAAAAAGTATGTTAATCTAGAGAAAAATAGTTTTAGATAAAAATGACAAGAACAAAATGTAGCAAGGACTTATATAAATCATTTTTACAAGCAAGTAGTGTCAGATATACTAGCAAGGCATTATCTGAAGTGAGTCCAGTAGATCTATCTCACGATAGTGCAAGTCGATGGTTAAAGAGTAAGGATTTTCGTCCTAGCGAAATCTATAAGGAAGTGTCAAAATATATAGATTGGGAAGCACCGTGTTTATTAGTGGGGGATGACACCTTATTATCAAAGCAATACAGTCAGAAGATTGAGCTTGTACGTTATCAATATTCTGGAGCTGTACATGATGTTATACCTGGTATAGGAATGGTAAACTTACTACATTACAATACTAAAATTGCTCAATCTACTCCCGTAGATTATAGAATATATGATAAAGACACTGATGGTAAAACAAAGAATGAGCATTTTTGTGATATGCTTACTTTAGCTAAAGAAAGAGGTCTCAATCCTGATGCCATAGTCATGGATGCTTGGTATAGCGGGTTGGAGAATTTAAAACATATACGTAATTTAGGCTGGCTATGGGTTACCACCCTAAGGAAAAATAGAAAAGTTAATCATAATGTTAGCTTGGAAAGTTTAGAGATACCCGATGAGGGGCTAAAAATTCACCTACGTGGATACGGTTGGGTTACGGTATTTAAGTTTGTGGCAAAGAATGGTCGCATTGATTACATAACAACGAACTTGGAAAATCCCACACGTGAGCAAATAGAGAAAATTGTTAAGGCACGTTGGTCTATAGAGGTTTATCATCGAGAATTAAAACAAACTTGTGGTATTGAACGCTGTCAGGCACGCACGGGCCGAGCTCAAAGAAATCATATTTGCCTTGCAGTATTTGCCTGGCTTGATATGAATAAAAGGAGGATAAATGAAAACATTACTTTATATCAACAAACTTGGGAAGTTATAAAAACATCAATTCAAAACAATATCAGATGGCTTTTAACTGATTCGCAACTTTGCTAAGTGCGAAACTCCTGTCACCTTTAAGTCGTGTGCTATCTACATTAAAATTAGATGGTTCATATTTGATTTTGTCATATAAAAAGTCAGGAAGTATTGGTACTATCTCATTAACTTTATCTGAACCTTTTTTGTCTTTATGTCTAGTAACATTTAACAAACCTAACTGTTCAAGTTTTTTAACTATTCTTAATACAATACTACGCATATTGTTTTTGTCTTTAGCTTTATAACCAAGAAGCCTAGATAGTTTATCGGAAGCATAAATAATAGAAGCATTACCTTTACGAAGTTCTAGTTGATACAGCGAAACAATCTGTAAGAAAAACAATATGTCTCGAGCTGACAATGAAGAGTCTAAAGATGAATATTTTGTATTATTTACACCTATATTCCTTAAGAAGGGTGAATTATTTTTTACACTGTTGCTATTATGAAAATTAAGTAATTCCTGCACTAAATCAGGATATAACAAAGTATAATGATTGTTATGAGTAGTTAAGGAATGAACACTATCGTAACTAGTGGCAGTTTTACCTTGGTGATAGGCTATATTCCATATGTGTTGTTGGGATAGGTGATTATTATTGTGTTTTTGTTCGTTATGTGGTAAAGTCATTTTATGCCTATCTTAGGTTATCTATGTTTACCAACAAGTATATACTTACCAGGTGAATACTTGTTGGGTCGTGTAGTTAATCTTATCTTAATCTAGTCAAGGTTGAGAGTAACATTCTATAAAACCCCAGTCAAGTATCAATTTAAGCAGCGATAATAATTTATTCTAATACCAAATCATAAATATTTATATTTAATAACAGTGTTTTTTTAAGAAACTGACATTGAATTAACATTAATTACAGGTTATTATAACGTTATATTAACCTAATTACTTATTATATGGCAATTTCAAGAAAAATTCCTAAAAAAGATGAACTGATAAGTCAGCTCATAAATAAAGGAGGAAGTGTTCCAATAGAAAATACAACGGATAAAAGTAAAGTTAAATTAATACAATTAAGGATAGAACAAGATTTATTAGATCAGATTGATAATCTGTTAAAAAGTGGTACATTCCCAAAAATGTCAAGACATGCATGGATGGTTTTTGCAATTAAATATTATTTAAACTTAGAAAACAATATAAACAATAAATAATATATTAAATCAATATTACTATAACATTAGTATAACGTTAAAAATATTAAATATATGTCTACAATAACAGTTGGTGGTATAAAGGGCGGCAGTGGAAAAACAACTATAGCTGTAAATATCACAATAGAACTTTCTAAAATAAATAATAATGTATTGTTAGTTGATGCTGATGATCAAGAATCAGCAACAGATTTTACCAAATGGAGAAATAATAATTTAAATAATCAATCAGGTTATACTGCAATAAAACTTGCTGGAGAAACAGTAAGAACTGAGATTTTAAAATTACAAAAGAAATATGACTATATAATAATAGATACAGGAGGAAGAGATACTTCAAGTCAAAGAGCAGCTTTAAGTGTATCAGATTTATATTTAGTACCATTTGTTCCCCGTTCTATAGATATTTGGACCGTTGAGAGAGTAGAAAACTTAATAAAGGAAATGAAGTCAGTAAATACTAACCTAATAAGTATTGCTTTTATTAACAAGGCAGATCCTAGAGGAAAAGACAACGAGGAAGCGACATCAATAATATCAGAAGTTGCAAATTTTAAATTACTAAAATCTCATATTTGTAATAGAAAATCCTATTGCAATGCTATAACACATGGAGTTGGTATATCTGAGCACTTACCAAAAGATTATAAAGCTGTTCAAGAATTTATGAGGTTTATGCATGAAATAAAACAGATACTGAAACTAACATTAGAAAAACGTTAGTATAACGTTAAAACAACATTATAATTTACATACGTCCTATAATAACATCCACAGGGACTTTAAAGTAGTCGGCAAGAGATATTATTATAGGAGTATTTAAGGTTTTCTGAATTCTTGTTGTTCTGTATAAATAACCATGCAACACGTTACTGCTAAATCCTAAGTCCCTGCTTAGCTGATATATATTTAATTTATTCTTAGAGATCTGTTCTAATAGGAAATTTTTAATATAAATATCTACATTATCTAAAGATATATGATAATTTATATCATTTTTATTTAAATTATGTATATAAAAACCTCTACCGATAATTTCATCCACAAAGCAATGAAAATAATTCGCAATTTTAATAAGTGTTAAGATGGATGGATTTTTTTGTGTACCCTTCAAAAGATGTGTTATAGTACTGTATGGTATACCACTATCCTGAGTAAAAACCTTACGGTCAAGTTTTCGTTCCTCCAATCTAGATATCAAAAATTTTTGTATATGTTCAATAATCATCAATTTTAAATTTTTAAGTATAAAATATTGTCGCCGCCTAAATATTTATTTGACTCACTAATATAACTGTGTTAAATTTGTAAATAGATGTGAACAATCAATCTAAAATATAACAAGTATTTCACCTGGTAAGTATAAGTACTTGTTTTTAAACATAGATAACTTAAGTAAAGGCATATATCATGAAACTATCACATATTCATGGCTTTGGCAACAAAGGTAATATTTTTGTAGCTCAAGACATATCAACGGGCAGTTTGCCATATCAGGCAAATACTCACAACATTCACCAATACCTAATTTCCGACTACTTTTTACCAGATAGTCAAAGCGAGAGCTATTACAGCAAGAAGTATCACGGCATCCTTAATCTTAATGTCCCCCTTCGGGGATCAAAAATCCCTCGCCTTTAGGCGAAGGGAAGATATAATGAAATTGCTTTAGCAATGAATTTATATCAAGAAATATGAGAAGTTATAGAAAGAATAGTCATAGTCAGTATGATTTAAAAGTGCATCTTATATGGATACCAAAATATAGGAAGAGAATATTGATAGGCAAAGTATCGGAAAGGACTAGAGATTTACTGAGGCAGATTTGCATGGAACATGAAGTACATATAATTTCAGGGAAAATATCCTGTGATCACGTACATATGTTTATCTCATATAAGCCGCAAATATCTCTTAGCAAGTTAGTACAGTATTTAAAAGGCATTAGCTCAAGAATTTTATTGCAAGAATTTACTCATTTACGAAAACAATTTTGGGGCAATCATTTGTGGGCTAGGGGCTATATGGCAGTCAGTTCAGGTAATATAACTGATGAAATGATACAGCACTATATTGATGAACAGGAAGGTGAACCTGTGAATGATGATCGATTTCTAATCGATTCCACTTTATAACCCCTCAGCTTATAGCTGAGGGTTGTTTAGTTTTAAATCACGTTTCAAGCAAGTAGCTACAGTATCATTGATATTTTTATCAATGGTTACTGGAGAGGTATTTGCGGGAGACAAGAGACCGAAGAGCAAAGCCTCATCAGGTAGGAAGCAAGAGGTTACATTTGAATCTATTAATTTAAGTAGCTCTTTACCTGATGTGGTACCTACTTTACCAACGCTAATTTAGGATAAGGGATAGATAGAAAGCTTATAGATAAAGGGTTTAAAGGAGATTAATGTTGAGTTATGATAGATTTTTTTAATAAAAGATCAGTAACTCAACATGAAAAGATGTATCATAACTGTATATTATTTAGTAGATAATTTTTGTAAAATATATGAAGAATGGATAGAACACCGTCTATTATCAACAAATCAGCAAAGGCATAGAATAGGAAAATTAAGTCTTGCAGAATTGATGACAATAGTCATATATTTTTATCTATCGCCTTGCAAGGACTTTAAAAACTATTATTTATACTACTTACCGCATAAATATAAGGGTTACTTTCATTTACCATGTTATAGTAGAATAGTACAATTATGGCCAAGGTTAATATTGCCATTGTCAATAATGTTGCAATTACTACGAGGTGAAGATACAGGAATATATTTTATTGATTCAACAAAACTATCTATTTGTCATGCTAAGCGCACTTCTAGTAATAGAGTTTTTGGTAAAATTGCCAAAGTTGGGATGAGTAGTTATGGTTGGTTTATGGGATTTAAATTACATTTAATCATTAACCATAAAGCAGAGATTATAGCTGTTAAAATAACAAAAGCAAATAGAGCTGATTTATCTGTTCTTGAATCTATAACTCAGAAGATAACAGGTAAGGTATTTGGTGATAAAGCATATATTTGTAAAGAGTTATGGTTTAAACTCTATCAGGAGTTTCGCACTTAGCAAAAAGTATGTTAATCTAGAGAAAAATAGTTTTAGATAAAAATGACAAGAACAAAATGTAGCAAGGACTTATATAAATCATTTTTACAAGCAAGTAGTGTCAGATATACTAGCAAGGCATTATCTGAAGTGAGTCCAGTAGATCTATCTCACGATAGTGCAAGTCGATGGTTAAAGAGTAAGGATTTTCGTCCTAGCGAAATCTATAAGGAAGTGTCAAAATATATAGATTGGGAAGCACCGTGTTTATTAGTGGGGGATGACACCTTATTATCAAAGCAATACAGTCAGAAGATTGAGCTTGTACGTTATCAATATTCTGGAGCTGTACATGATGTTATACCTGGTATAGGAATGGTAAACTTACTACATTACAATACTAAAATTGCTCAATCTACTCCCGTAGATTATAGAATATATGATAAAGACACTGATGGTAAAACAAAGAATGAGCATTTTTGTGATATGCTTACTTTAGCTAAAGAAAGAGGTCTCAATCCTGATGCCATAGTCATGGATGCTTGGTATAGCGGGTTGGAGAATTTAAAACATATACGTAATTTAGGCTGGCTATGGGTTACCACCCTAAGGAAAAATAGAAAAGTTAATCATAATGTTAGCTTGGAAAGTTTAGAGATACCCGATGAGGGGCTAAAAATTCACCTACGTGGATACGGTTGGGTTACGGTATTTAAGTTTGTGGCAAAGAATGGTCGCATTGATTACATAACAACGAACTTGGAAAATCCCACACGTGAGCAAATAGAGAAAATTGTTAAGGCACGTTGGTCTATAGAGGTTTATCATCGAGAATTAAAACAAACTTGTGGTATTGAACGCTGTCAGGCACGCACGGGCCGAGCTCAAAGAAATCATATTTGCCTTGCAGTATTTGCCTGACTTGATATGAATAAAAGGAGGATAAATGAAAACATTACTTTATATCAACAAACTTGGGAAGTTATAAAAACATCAATTCAAAACAATATCAGATGGCTTTTAACTGATTCGCAACTTTGCTAAGTGCGAAACTCCTGTCTATTCTAGAAATTTAAGAATGATAACTAATATTCGCAAGGATATGAAGAATTATTTACTAGAATTAGAAGATAAAGCTATGTTGTAATAGTTGAGATTATATCTTACATTTAGTAAAATAAATTAATTATTAAATGGAGATAAAGAATGAACTTAAATCAAAAAATAATAAAACCAAAATTAGGTTTACTTGAATTAGCTAAGAGCCTTGGTAGTATATCATCAGCATGTAAAGCGATGGGATATAGTAGAGATAGTTATTACAGATTTAAAGAACTGTATGAAACTGGTGGCGAAGAAGCGTTGTATGAAATTAGTCGAAGAAAGCCAATAATAGCGAATAGAGTTGATCCTGCTGTAGAGAAAGCAGTACTAGATATGGCAATAGAATATCCAGCATATGGTCAGCTAAGAGTATCAAATGAGCTTAAAAAGACAGGTGTACTTGTATCACCTGGGGGAGTAAGATCAATTTGGTTACGTAATGATTTAAACAACATCAGTAAAAGACTTAAAGCATTAGAAGCAAAAATGGCTCAAGATGGTATTGTGCTTACTGAGGCACAATTACAAGTGCTAGAGAAGCGTCGTAATGAAAAAGAAGCTCATGGAGAAATTGAGACACAGCATCCAGGGTATCTAGGATGCCAAGATACATATTATGTAGGCAACTTTAAGGGTATAGGTAAGGTTTATTCTCAGGTATTTATTGATAGCTACAGCAGAGTAGCTGATGTTAAACTATATACTGATAAAACAGCTTTAACTGCTGCTGATATGCTTAATGACCGAGTGTTACCATGGTATGAGACTCAAGGGATACCAATACTTCGTATTCTGACAGATCGTGGGTCAGAATATAAGGGGAATATAGAGCATCATGCTTTTGAATTATTTCTAAGTATCGAAGGTATAGAGCATACTACTACTAAAGCATATTCTCCTCAAACAAACGGTATGTGTGAGCGTTTTAATAAAACCATGAAACAAGAATTCTTTGATACAGCTATGCGGAAAAAGATTTATACAGCTCTTGATGACCTACAATTAGATCTTGATATCTGGCTAGAGTATTTCAATAATGAAAGACCTCATTCTGGTAAATATTGTTATGGAAAAACTCCTATGCAAACTTTTAAGGATAGTAAGAAATTAGCTGTTGAAAAGAATAATGAAATCTTGTATCTTGAATATGTATCTGACAGTCAAAATTTAACTGACAATCAGGGGCAAAATTTATAGTGTCTGTAAGATCAAATCTTAACTTCTACAGCCCTATCTGGTCTATAATTATGCCTCATTCTCTTGAGTTCATAACATATAGTGCTTTTATCACGGCCAATCTTTGTCCCTATATATCGCGAGCTATAACCACTCTTATTCATTTCGTATATTTTAAATCTTTCATCTATCGTTAAATGAGCCATGATATATCTATATTTAAATGATGCTCCTCGCAGCAGAGCTACGAGGTATCTAAAAAAGTTTTAGTTGTTTCTTATGATATCACGAAGCAGAGCTTCGGGGAATTAAACCCTGAGAGATTAAAAATTGATTATATCTGGCTTAACTAAACAACCCTCAGCTATAAGCTGAGGGGTTATAAAGTGGAATCGATTAGAAATCGATCATCATTCACAGGTTCACCTTCCTGTTCATCAATATAGTGCTGTATCATTTCATCAGTTATATTACCTGAACTGACTGCCATATAGCCCCTAGCCCACAAATGATTGCCCCAAAATTGTTTTCGTAAATGAGTAAATTCTTGCAATAAAATTCTTGAGCTAATGCCTTTTAAATACTGTACTAACTTGCTAAGAGATATTTGCGGCTTATATGAGATAAACATATGTACGTGATCACAGGATATTTTCCCTGAAATTATATGTACTTCATGTTCCATGCAAATCTGCCTCAGTAAATCTCTAGTCCTTTCCGATACTTTGCCTATCAATATTCTCTTCCTATATTTTGGTATCCATATAAGATGCACTTTTAAATCATACTGACTATGACTATTCTTTCTATAACTTCTCATATTTCTTGATATAAATTCATTGCTAAAGCAATTTCATTATATCTTCCCTTCGCCTAAAGGCGAGGGATTTTTGATCCCCGAAGGGGGACATTAATTATAGAACTTTCCTATAGTCATATTTCTTTTGTAATTTTAAAATCTCAGTTCTTACTGTTTCTCCAGCAAGTTTTATTGCAGTATAACCTGATTGATTATTTAAATTATTATTTCTCCATTTGGTAAAATCTGTTGCTGATTCTTGATCATCAGCATCAACTAACAATACATTATTATTTATTTTAGAAAGTTCTATTGTGATATTTACAGCTATAGTTGTTTTGCCACTGCCGCCCTTTATACCACCAACTGTTATTGTAGACATATATTTAATATTTTTAACGTTATACTAATGTTATAGTAATATTGATTTAATATATTATTTATTGTTTATATTGTTTTCTAAGTTTAAATAATATTTAATTGCAAAAACCATCCATGCATGTCTTGACATTTTTGGGAATGTACCACTTTTTAACAGATTATCAATCTGATCTAATAAATCTTGTTCTATCCTTAATTGTATTAATTTAACTTTACTTTTATCCGTTGTATTTTCTATTGGAACACTTCCTCCTTTATTTATGAGCTGACTTATCAGTTCATCTTTTTTAGGAATTTTCTTGAAATTGCCATATAATAAGTAATTAGGTTAATATAACGTTATAATAACCTGTAATTAATGTTAATTCAATGTCAGTTTCTTAAAAAAACACTGTTATTAAATATAAATATTTATGATTTGGTATTAGAATAAATTATTATCGCTGCTTAAATTGATACTTGACTGGGGTTTTATAGAATGTTACTCTCAACCTTGACTAGATTAAGATAAGATTAACTACACGACCCAACAAGTATTCACCTGGTAAGTATATACTTGTTGGTAAACATAGATAACCTAAGATAGGCATAAAATGACTTTACCACATAACGAACAAAAACACAATAATAATCACCTATCCCAACAACACATATGGAATATAGCCTATCACCAAGGTAAAACTGCCACTAGTTACGATAGTGTTCATTCCTTAACTACTCATAACAATCATTATACTTTGTTATATCCTGATTTAGTGCAGGAATTACTTAATTTTCATAATAGCAACAGTGTAAAAAATAATTCACCCTTCTTAAGGAATATAGGTGTAAATAATACAAAATATTCATCTTTACAGGAGTTTCGCACTTAGCAAATAATATGCTAATCTAGAGAAAAATAGTTTTAGATAAAAATGACAAGATCAAAATGTAGCAAAGATTTATATAAATCATTCTTACAAGCAAGTAGTGTAAGATATACTAGCAAAGCATTATCTGAAGTAAGTCCATTAGATCTATCGCACGATAGTGCAAGTCGATGGTTAAAGAGTAAGGATTTTCGCCCTAGCGAAATCTATAGCAAAGTGTCAAAATATATTGATCTGGAAGATCCTTGTTTATTAGTGGGAGATGACACCTTATTGTCAAAGCAATACAGTAAGAGGATCGAGCTTGTAAATTATCAATATTCTGGGGCTGTACATGATGTTATACCTGGTATAGGAATGGTAAACTTACTGCATTACAATACTCAAATTGATCAATCTACTCCTGTAGATTATAGAATATATGATAAAGAAACTGATGGTAAAACAAAGAACGAGCATTTTTGTGATATGCTTACTTTAGCTAAAGAAAGAGGTATCAAGCCTGATGCTATAGTTATGGATGCTTGGTATAGTGGTTTGGATAATTTAAAACATATACGTAATTTAGGTTGGATATGGGTTACCAACCTAAGAAAAAATAGAAAAGTTAATCGTAATGTTAGCTTGGAAACTTTAGAGATTCCCGATGAAGGGCTAAAAATTCACCTACGTGGATACGGTTGGGTTACGGTATTTAAGTTTGTGGCAAAAAATGGTCGCATTGATTACATAACAACTAATTTAGAGAATCCTACACGTGAGTAAATAGAGAAAATTGTTAAGGCGCGTTGGTCTATAGAAGTTTATCATCGAGAATTGAAACAAACTTGTGGTATTGAATGCTGTCAGGCACGCACGGGTCGAGCTCAAAGAAATCATATTTGCCTTGCTGTATTGGCCTGGCTTGATATGAACAAAAGGAGGATAAATGAAAACATTACTTTATATCAACAAACTTGGGAAGTTATAAAAACATCAATTCAGAACAACATTAAATGGCTTCTAACTAATACACAATTTTGCTAAGTGCGAAACTCCTGCTTTAGACTCTTCATTGTCAGCTCGAGACATATTGTTTTTCTTACAGATTGTTTCGCTGTATCAACTAGAACTTCGTAAAGGTAATGCTTCTATTATTTATGCTTCCGATAAACTATCTAGGCTTCTTGGTTATAAAGCTAAAGACAAAAACAATATGCGTAGTATTGTATTAAGAATAGTTAAAAAACTTGAACAGTTAGGTTTGTTAAATGTTACTAGACATAAAGACAAAAAAGGTTCAGATAAAGTTAATGAGATAGTACCAATACTTCCTGACTTTTTATATGACAAAATCAAATATGAACCATCTAATTTTAATGTAGATAGCACACGACTTAAAGGTGAATCTAATATTCAGCATATTTTGCGTACTAAGTTATTTGTGCCTATATATCTTGAATTCATTAAAAGCTTATTTGATGATGCTCGGATGCCAGCTACACACAAACTATTCTTTTTAAACTGCATTATTACTTCTTATAAGAATTATCAAACTACAGGTAAATTATCTTTTGCCACTACTTCACAAGAATTAATGAGTAGCAATAATATTAGTAGAGCTACTCTATTCAACATATTGCACTTCATTAAAAACCAATATCCTGATTACTTCATAGAAGTAAACCATAGTTATAGTAAGTCAGATGATATCGATAGTCATAAATATGATAAATCTATTTTTGTCATATCTATTAATCCTATTGTTATTCCTCAATCTTTCCGCAACAAGAACAATTTAGCAATACAAAAAGAAATAGATCAAACAAAGAAAGTAGAAAAAAAAGTAGAATATGGAAGTATTGATAATGTAGATTTAGTTGAAGATAATGAAACTGCAAAACCTGATACTTATCAGCTTTCCAAGACGGGAGTCCAAATTTGTAAGCCTGGTAGGCTAAATTTGGAAGCCCATAATAATAAAGATATAATAATAAAAGAAAGTAATAAAAATATAGATGAAAATAAAAACAATCAGATAAAACCACAAACATTTCTGAAAACTTCAAATTCACAGCATTTGGAAAGTGAGCTTTGCTCACTTTCATCTAAATCTTTAAAAAATATAGTTAAGGATTTTATGGATGCTTTACCTCTTACATATAACTCAATAATCGAAGATGTCCCTAGAATCATCAATGAAAATCTATCAAAGAAAAATAAAATAAACATCAAAAACAACTTTGATATTCTCACCTCAACGAAAACATCCTCTCAGCCTAAAGCAAGAAATGACAGACAACACAAAGATTTCAGATATTTCTACCCAATATCAGAGAAAGACTCAAATATGCTCAACTTTAAAGCAAATAGAGAATTTGATACTAACTTCACAAACCAGTTACTGTTAAAGCTAAGTACCAAATACCCTGATAAGAGATTTAAGAACAAATTCACATTTGCGGATTACATGATTAAAACATTAAAGGACGAGAATCATCAAGGACCGCTTGTTAACCACACAAGTTTTAGATTTAGCTGTAACATAGGAAAAGAAGAGAAGAACCTACTTGAATATGAAAGATATCTAAGCCAAATAGAGAACTCCTTTGATACTAGCAAAGAGATGTGTGTTAAGAAGAAGATAGCAGGGCGATTTAGTACAGAATTAGCATATGCAATACTGACTGGGGTAGAATTGAAGACTAATTCCCACAATAGCTTTATAACTGCATTAATCCCAAGTAGTTTAGCTTTAAGTGAGAGACAGATAGCAACTTTAAGCGATCAGTTAGAAGCAGTATATGGCATTAATGGTTATTATATACAGGAATTAGAAGCGGCAGAAAAGCTACTAACTCCAGAATTTAAAACAGAGAATACAAACTCTATTAAAACATCCATTAGTTTTGCAGAGCCAAGTAATGGCAAAGAAACAACCGAAGAACACTCAGTATGGCATCAAATAAGGAAAGGCTTGAGTGAAGAGTTAGGGGAGGCGATAGAGGGGGTTTGGTTCTCTAAAGCTGTGGCTAAAGAATGCACAGAAACCAACACATTAACGCTAACAATGCCAAATAAATTTATGTCTGACTTTATTAAAAGTAGGTATGGCTATGCTATATCAAGAATATCAAGAACTTTTAGTGTTAAATATATAGAATATAATTATTAAAGATAATAGGTGTAGTATGATAAAAGAAGACATGCGTAAGATACATAAAAAATATATGAAATTATACAATAAAGCAGATAGATATTTGAATAATCAGCAGTATATTAAGGCAATAGAGTGTTATAGGAAAGCGATCAAAATTTATCCTAATTGTGTTTCATCATATTGCAATATGGGAATAAGTTTTGACGGTCTTAAGCAATATGAGGATGCAATCAAATGTTATAATAAAGCTATAAGCGTAAATCCTGATGACCATCATGCATATCATAACAAAGCACTATCTCTTGCTGGTCTTGGTTATAACGAGTTGGCTTTGGAGTATTATGACAAAGCAATGGACCTTAATCCTAAGAGATATGAGGATATGTTCGATGAAGTGATAAACGAAAGTGAAGAAGAAATGACTTTAGAGAATAGTGCAGAAATAGAGGTCCATATTACAAAAGAGATAGAGCAGTATATTAATCGAGGTGGAGTCTTAAGTTAATAAGTGAGCTATTAATAATGACTTACTAACCTGAATTCTGGATTAATCTAGGTTTGGAAGTAAGTATTTACAAGGGATAGAAGATACTCTATATAATTTTTAGCAAAAAAACAAGAGTATCCCCATGAAGAAAGATATTACTGCATTATTTTGTTTTGTCGATGATTTTTGTAAAATTAGCGAGCAGTGGATTAATAAATCATTTCTACCATTAATTAATAAAAACCCTACAAGAAAGAGTCTTTTGCAATGATTGTGTAAATTTTTGTTGAGCCTATATTAGAAGTAATGAAAAATATAGGTAACAGAAATGCAAATAGAGAAGAATAAAAAAATAAATGAAGCAATAGATTTGCTGATAGAAGGTGGAGTAGATTTAAAAACAGTACTAAGTCAGAATGGATTAATTAAGGAATTAACCAAGGGTATTTTAGAGCGAGCACTGTATGCTGAGATGTCAGAACATTTAGGTTATAGCAAGTATGATAGAGCTGAAACTGAGAATGCGAGGAATGGTAGTTTTAGTAAGAATCTGATTAGTGAGAATGGTACTATAGAGCTAAATGTTCCAAGAGACAGACAAGGTAAATTTGAACCTATAATAGTCTCAAAGAAACAAACAAGAATAGATGGCTTAGACCAAAAGATAATATCCTTATATGCGAAGGGTATGAGTGTGTCTGATATTAAAACACAATTGCAAGAATTATATGGAGCTGAGATCAGTGAGAGCCTAATCAGCAGGATTACAGATGAAGTAATAGATGAGGTCAAGATTTGGCAGAGTAGACCTCTTGAATCAGTATACCCTATAGTATATTTTGACTGTTTAGTAGTGAAAGTAAGACAAGATAAACTTATTATTAATAAATCAGTATATGTAGCTTTAGGAATAGATTTATCTGGCAGAAAGGATATTTTAGGCTTATGGATAAGTGAGAATGAAGGAGCTAAATTTTGGCTTGGTAATTTTACTGAAATGAAGAATCGAGGAGTAAAAGATATCTTAATTGCTTGTAGTGATAATCTAACTGGATAGTGGACTAATGGTATGGACCTCCTGATATAGAGAATGAAAAGCAGTTGCTAATCTTCTAGGGTTAATATTTAACATATTAAAACAACAATTAAGGAGGTCCATATGGAGGTTACTACAATTGGTATAGATATTGCAAAAAGAATTTTTCAAATTCATGGTGTAGATAAAAATGGCAAGACAGTATTAAAGAAAAAATTGATGAGAGATCAGGTTTTGACATTTATGGCTAATTTACCACAATGTTTAGTAGGGATGGAAGCTTGTGGTGGTTCTAGTTATTGGGCAAGAGAAATAACTAAATTAGGGCATGAAGTAAAACTAATGGCACCGCAATTTGTCAAACCATATGTTAAAACTAATAAAAATGATCAAGCAGATGCTGAAGCGATATGTGAAGCCGTGACAAGACCTAATATGAGATTTGTTGCAATTAAAACTATAGAGCAACAAGAAATTTTATCAATACATAGGGTAAGAGAGAGATTGGTAAAAAATCGTACAGCACTTGCTAATGAAATTAGGGGGCTACTACATGAGTTTGGTTTTATTGTTCCTCAAGGCATTAATAAGGTTATCACAAAATTAATTGAGATTTTAGATGCAGGGAAATTAAGCCAGTTAAGTTATCAAACATTTAGTGAACTAAAAGAAGAATTCTTAGATAATAACAGAAAAATAAAAGAGATAGAAAAACGATTAACAATGATAGCAAGTAACCTAACTCAATATCAACGATTAAGAGCTATACCTGGTCTTGGTTTAATTACTGCTACTGCTTTAATAGCATCAATAGGTAATGCTACAAGTTTTGAGAATGGCAGGCAATTATCGGCATGGCTAGGATTAGTGCCAAGACAACATTCAAGTGGTGGGAAGGATAAGCTGCTGGGAATTAGCAAGCGAGGTGATGTATACTTACGCACTTTATTAATTCAAGGGGCTAGAGCTGTACTAAATGCCAAGATAAGATTTACATCGGAAGAACAGAAATCTAAAAAAGATTTTAGCCAATTTACGAAATGGATGTTTAATTTATCTGAGCGAAGTAGCCATAATAAAACGACAGTTGCCATAGCTAATAAGTTGGCAAGAGTGGTGTTTGCTGTACTAAGATCAGGAGATGATTATGTAGAGAGTAAAGTTTGTAGCTAAAGAGTGTGTAGCATAGCACTTATAAGTAAAATAAATGGTGATTTATATAATGAATAGGTAAAAGCAAAACAATATGTAAGAGATTCCAACCCGAAATATGCTTGAGATAATTAATATTGATGGTAAATAAGACAAACCTTAGCTTACAAAAAAACTGCGTTTTTCAGTGGCTCTTTTAGAAGCCGATGGACTGATAAGTATATAGTTTGTAAGCCAGCGAATTCCATCAGGGCTGTAGAATAAATTAGGTTGATTTATCAGCTATAAGCCGGATACATGACTGCATTTGTTTGTTTTTATTATTGATGTTATTTTTTTCTTGCATTCTACAGGAGGTCCATACATGAAAAATCAAGACAAAAAAATGAGTAGTATGTTTTCCTAATTTTTCGATTATCAGGCAGCAATTTGCTGATAATTTTGCATATAATTCGGCTCTGTCTCATCAATTGTGTAAATTTCGTGAACCATTAAATTCTACCATCAAATTTGATCATAAAATGAGCCATAGCTTCATTCCAATTGGGGATAGGCATAGACCATTTTTTGGTAATATAATCAATTGTCAGATATAAAACCTTAAATACTGCGTCATCATTTGGAAAGATGCGTTTATTCTTAGTAACTTTTCTCAATTGGCTATTCAGCGATTCTATCGCATTTGTAGTGTAAATAATCTTACGAATCTCCTTTGGATATTGCAAGAAAATTATCAAATTATCCCAATTATTATACCAAGATTTAGCTATATGCGGATATTGCTTACTCCATTTTTGATCAAATGACTCAAGAGCTAATTCTGCTTCTTTTTCAGTAGCAGAAGTATAGATTAGTTTCAAATCCGCTGCTAATTGCTTTCTATCTTTATATGATACATATTTGAGGCTATTCCTGATCTGATGGACAATACAAATTTGATGTTCAGTTTTCGGATATACTGATGCAATAGCATCAGACATACCAGTTAGATTATCACTACAAGCAATTAAGATATCTTTTACTCCTCGATTCTTCATTTCAGTAAAATTACCAAGCCAAAATTTAGCTCCTTCATTCTCACTTATCCATAAGCCTAAAATATCCTTTCTGCCAGATAAATCTATTCCTAAAGCTACATATACTGATTTATTAATCTCTCAGGGTTTAATTCCCCGAAGCTCTGCTTCGTGATATCATCAGGAGTTTCGCACTTAGCAAAGTTGCGAATCAGTTAAAAGCCATCTGATATTGTTTTGAATTGATGTTTTTATAACTTCCCAAGTTTGTTGATATAAAGTAATGTTTTCATTTATCCTCCTTTTATTCATATCAAGTCAGGCAAATACTGCAAGGCAAATATGATTTCTTTGAGCTCGGCCCGTGCGTGCCTGACAGCGTTCAATACCACAAGTTTGTTTTAATTCTCGATGATAAACCTCTATAGACCAACGTGCCTTAACAATTTTCTCTATTTGCTCACGTGTGGGATTTTCCAAGTTCGTTGTTATGTAATCAATGCGACCATTCTTTGCCACAAACTTAAATACCGTAACCCAACCGTATCCACGTAGGTGAATTTTTAGCCCCTCATCGGGTATCTCTAAACTTTCCAAGCTAACATTATGATTAACTTTTCTATTTTTCCTTAGGGTGGTAACCCATAGCCAGCCTAAATTACGTATATGTTTTAAATTCTCCAACCCGCTATACCAAGCATCCATGACTATGGCATCAGGATTGAGACCTCTTTCTTTAGCTAAAGTAAGCATATCACAAAAATGCTCATTCTTTGTTTTACCATCAGTGTCTTTATCATATATTCTATAATCTACGGGAGTAGATTGAGCAATTTTAGTATTGTAATGTAGTAAGTTTACCATTCCTATACCAGGTATAACATCATGTACAGCTCCAGAATATTGATAACGTACAAGCTCAATCTTCTGACTGTATTGCTTTGATAATAAGGTGTCATCCCCCACTAATAAACACGGTGCTTCCCAATCTATATATTTTGACACTTCCTTATAGATTTCGCTATAGCTAACACGGAAATGTTTCTACCACAGATTAGGAAAAACTTAGGCATTGATCAATAATTTTATGTAAACAGTTTTTAAAGTTAGTCCAGCAATGTTTAATAGGATTTAGATCTGGTGAATATGTGAGTAAATACAAAAACTATGGTAAAAACCTTTTCGCGTTAGCTATAGGACGAAAATCCTTACTCTTTAACCATCGACTTGCACTATCGTGAGATAGATCTACTGGACTCACTTCAGATAATGCCTTGCTAGTATATCTGACACTACTTGCTTGTAAAAATGATTTATATAAGTCCTTGCTACATTTTGTTCTTGTCATTTTTATCTAAAACTATTTTTCTCTAGATTAACATACTTTTTGCTAAGTGCGAAACTCCTGTCAGAAACAAAAGAATTACAATACCAAATCGAGTTTCCATTACTGAAAGACCAGAGATAAATAGAAAGATAGCAGCAATAGGTCATTTAGAAGGTGATTTAACTTTTAACAAAGGTAATCAAAGTCGTAATATAGGCGCTCTTGTGGATATCAGAACACAAAAAGTGTTTCTCACTTTAAACCGTTCAAAAAGAACACAAGATGTGATTGGTAACATGAATAAAAAACTTAAACAATTGTCGCATATAATCAAAAGCATAACGTTAGATAATGGCAAAGAATTTACCAATCATGAACAACTATTGCCAAAATCTGAACGAAAAGTATATTTTTGCAATCCTTATTCTCCATGGCCAAAACCATTGATAGAGAAGATTAACTCAATGGTGCACAGAGTATACTCTCAATCTTTAGATATAAAAAAATTAACAATAAAGCAATTACAAGAAATTGAGGATTTTTTAAATAATTTACCAAGAAAAGTGCTCGGTTATAAAACACCCAATGAGGTATGGGAAGAAAATATAAATCTGGCTTAATTAATACTGGAATTTACCAGTAACTACATTCAATTCTCCATACATTTTTGCTAATTGTAATATTTTAAGATATATTTTATGCCCTTTATATGGATATATAGAGATAAGCTGGTCATATACCTGACGAAATATAGCACGTGGGAATAAAGCTTCATAATATTGATATTGAACAAATACTCCAGGTTTACGTACTAAACTATCAATAATATGTCTATAATCAATAACATAGCCATCTAGACATTTTTTGTAAACATTTGTTACCATAGTAAAGCTCTATTTCTTCAGAATAAATATAAGCTTTTAAAGTATAACCTATTAAGCGACTAGGCACAGAATAAGCTACAGATAAAATACTAACTGTACTGCTTGGATTAACACGTACTGATAATATTGTAGGTGCATTCCATTTCCTGATTGGTAACTCTTTTAAATGAACTAATTCTTCAGCTAATTTTTCTTTTCTACAGCTATTTCGCTTTTCTTTAATTTGTGTAAGGAATAATTCATAAGCTTTTAAATCAACAAAATTACGTGATCCACGTAATAGCAGATGTTGATTCACTGCTTGCTTAAATGTATCATGACTTTTTTCAACAGAACCATTTTCATGACTGACGCCTGGATTATTTCGCGATGGTGCAACATTGTAATAACCAAGCAATTCTTGCCATCTTTCTGTAAATTGTCTACTATTACCACATTGCTTGGTAGCTGCACTTAAATTATCTGTACGATGCTCTGGTAAAACTCCACCTAACTCCCATACAGCTTTTTCAAACCCTGATGCTAATGTATCAAAACTTTCACTATGGCATATGCTAAAAGTTTCCCAACATGAATAAGGCAACATAAAATGAAATAGTAAGTGAGGATATGGTTGCCCACCAATACAAATACCCAATTGATTCATATTGGTCCAATCAGACTGACTCTGTTTGCCAGGAAGAATATTTTGTAAAAAGATTACTGTCTTATCCTTACCATGTGCAGCTCTCCATTGTTTCAACCTTTTCTGCAAACAGCGTAATTGCTTCCCATTATAATTCCCATGATACTTTTCTGTCAAATATGCTAATATGGTAGTTGCTTGCAACTCCGGTGCTGATTCTAGCATTGATTCTATTTCATCCGGCTTTGTTGCATAAATAAGATTTGTAGAGCAAGAGTGGTGATAATCTGGTAAGATGTCCTGAATTAAAAATAATCCAGATTATATGAGATCTCGGAAGAAAGCCCCTTTTAGTAAATCACGCAAGTATTCTAAATATAAAATAACGAATTGGTCAGAATATAATAATTTTTTACGCAATAGGGGTCGCATAGATTTTATGATTGCCAGTGATTTGGCGATTGGCTGGTATGCTGATTACAGAGAGGAAATGAAACGAGGAAGACCTAGACGCTATAGTGATCACGCTATATTACAGTGTTTGAAGATCAGATGCTTATTCGGTCTTAAGTTACGCCAAACCCAAGGCTTTATAAACTGGCTCTTTGAAATATCGGGTTTATCTATTAGATGTCCAGACTATACAACATTAAGTAAGCGTATGAAGTCATTAGATCTTAGGTATTTACATGGAAATCAAGATAAAGAATTTAGTTGTATTTCAATGGATAGTACAGGGATACAAGCCTACACAGGGAACGAATGGCTAGAAAATAAGCATGGTAAGCAATATAAGCGTCGCATATGGAAAAAGCTACATATCGTTATAGAAGATCAAGGTATGATACTTGCCGATAGTACCACAGAGCATACTATAGATGATAGATCACAGATTGGACTACTAATAGCTAATGTCAGAGCCAAGGATTTTCTGGGAGATCGAGGGTATGACGGTGAATCTACATATCAATTGTTGAGAAAGAAGAAGATAAAACCAGTTATTAGACCCCCAAACTCTTCAGTAAAAGTTCAATCGCTTAGGGATAAAACTGAGAGAGATGCAGCTGTTATATATCAACAAAACAAAGGATACCAAGCATGGAGGGTAAAGAATAATTATGGTAGAAGGGAGCGTGTAGAGAACACGTTCTTTCGATTTAAAACTTCTTTTGGTAGTAAGTTTCTATCAAGACATGATCAAAATATGACAAAAGAAATGTCTATTAAATGCCACTTATTAAACAAAATGTTTGAAATTGGTAAACCTATCTCTGTGCCTGTTGGCTAGGCTAGCATTGCGGGGTTAGGGGCAGTATATTCAAAAGCTTATTTATGCAACAAAGCCAAGGCGCGTTGGTCTATAGAAGTTTATCATCGAGAATTGAAACAAACTTGTGGTATTGAATGCTGTCAGGCACGCACGGGTCGAGCTCAAAGAAATCATATTTGCCTTGCTGTATTGGCCTGGCTTGATATGAACAAAAGGAGGATAAATGAAAACATTACTTTATATCAACAAACTTGGGAAGTTATAAAAACATCAATTCAGAACAACATTAAATGGCTTCTAACTAATACACAATTTTGCTAAGTGCGAAACTCCTGATCATAAGAAACAACTAAAACTTTTTTAGATACCTCGTAGCTCTGCTGCGAGGAGCATCATTTAAATATAGATATATCATGGCTCATTTAACGATAGATGAAAGATTTAAAATATACGAAATGAATAAGAGTGGTTGTAGCTCGCGATATATAGGGACAAAGATTGGCCGTGATAAAAGCACTATATGTTATGAACTCAAGAGAATGAGGCATAATTATAGACCAGATAGGGCTAACACACTTGCTTGCAGTTTAAGGCAAGGTAAGAGAAAAAGAAAATTAGATATTGATAATAATTTACGAGCAGAAATAATAAAGCAGTTAACACAGGGTATTTCACCAGATATAATTTCAGGTAGACGTAAACTATCACGAGATACTGTCAATATTTCTACAGAGAGTATATACCAGTTTATTTATACATCTCCTATAGCACAAAGGCAAAAATTATATTTATCTTTAGCAAGAAAAAGGAAAAATAGGTTGCATCATGGTACAAGAATCAGAAACAAAAGAATTACAATACCAAATCGAGTTTCCATTACTGAAAGACCAGAGATAAATACAGGAGTTTCGCACTTAGCAAAATTGTGTATTAGTTAGAAGCCATTTAATGTTGTTCTGAATTGATGTTTTTATAACTTCCCAAGTTTGTTGATATAAAGTAATGTTTTCATTTATCCTCCTTTTGTTCATATCAAGCCAGGCCAATACAGCAAGGCAAATATGATTTCTTTGAGCTCGACCCGTGCGTGCCTGACAGCATTCAATACCACAAGTTTGTTTCAATTCTCGATGATAAACTTCTATAGACCAACGCGCCTTAACAATTTTCTCTATTTGCTCACGTGTAGGATTCTCTAAATTAGTTGTTATGTAATCAATGCGACCATTTTTTGCCACAAACTTAAATACCGTAACCCAACCGTATCCACGTAGGTGAATTTTTAGCCCTTCATCGGGAATCTCTAAAGTTTCCAAGCTAACATTACGATTAACTTTTCTATTTTTTCTTAGGTTGGTAACCCATATCCAACCTAAATTACGTATATGTTTTAAATTATCCAAACCACTATACCAAGCATCCATAACTATAGCATCAGGCTTGATACCTCTTTCTTTAGCTAAAGTAAGCATATCACGAAAATGCTCGTTCTTTGTTTTACCATCAGTTTCTTTATCATATATTCTATAATCTACAGGAGTAGATTGATCAATTTGAGTATTGTAATGCAGTAAGTTTACCATTCCTATACCAGGTATAACATCATGTACAGCCCCAGAATATTGATAATTTACAAGCTCGATCCTCTTACTGTATTGCTTTGACAATAAGGTGTCATCTCCCACTAATAAACAAGGATCTTCCAGATCAATATATTTTGACACTTTGCTATAGATTTCGCTAGGGCGAAAATCCTTACTCTTTAACCATCGACTTGCACTATCGTGCGATAGATCTAATGGACTTACTTCAGATAATGCTTTGCTAGTATATCTTACACTACTTGCTTGTAAGAATGATTTATATAAATCTTTGCTACATTTTGATCTTGTCATTTTTATCTAAAACTATTTTTCTCTAGATTAGCATATTATTTGCTAAGTGCGAAACTCCTGAAATAGAAAGATAGCAGCAATAGGTCATTTAGAAGGTGATTTAACTTTTAACAAAGGTAATCAAAGTCGTAATATAGGCGCTCTTGTGGATATCAGAACACAAAAAGTGTTTCTCACTTTAAACCGTTCAAAAAGAACACAAGATGTGATTGGTAACATGAATAAAAAACTTAAACAATTGTCGCATATAATCAAAAGCATAACGTTAGATAATGGCAAAGAATTTACCAATCATGAACAACTATTGCCAAAATCTGAACGAAAAGTATATTTTTGCAATCCTTATTCTCCATGGCAAAAACCATTGATAGAGAAGATTAACTCAATGGTGCACAGAGTATACTCTAAATCTTTAGATATAAAAAAATTAACAATAAAGCAATTACAAGAAATTGAGGATTTTTTAAATAATTTACCAAGAAAAGTGCTCGGTTATAAAACACCCAATGAGGTATGGGAAGAAAATATAAATCTGGCTTAATTAATACTGGAATTTACCATTGATTCTACAGGATCTAACTGCTCGTCAGATTGTTCAATAGTCTGTGATTTATTTTTATCCTTATAAAATGGTAGTGCCTTTACTATCTTTTCTAATAATTTAAACATTTTCTTAAGAAAATTATTTCTTATATTCTGTTTGTGATCATCATTTTCTATTTTATCATTTCTTGTAGAATGATCCGAGATATCATTTTTCATATTACATAGTAAAATTAAGTCTTTTAATTTCTGCTCCTCTTTCCGCTGTTTTTGATCTAAATCTTGAGTTTGCTTGCTATCTTGTCTTATTTCGCGTTCATCTTTAACTGCATAATGTTCATTCTCTTCTACCACTATTTTACCACTAACTATATATGCCATAGTTAATTCTTTCCTAATAGCTTGTAATTCTTCTAAGCAACTCCCTGCAATTTTTTTCCTTTAGTTCTGGATATTGTTGTATATGACTTATCTTATCTTTTATATTGCTTATATCTGACATATATTTTACTCTACTTTAATTAAGATTAAATCATCTTAGTTTATTGATTTCATCAATTGAAAGACTAGTAGCAACAGATATAGTATTAAGGTCTATATTTTGAGCTAATAGGTTTTTTGCTACTAATGTCATAGCTTCATATTTGCCTTCAGCTTTACCGATCTGCATACCTTTAGCTTCCCCAATTTGCATACCTTTTTCTACACCTTGTTGTTCCCAATGATGAGCAAGACTAGTCATAAGTTTTTCTCCTTGCTGGTTATTTAAACGGCTTTTAAGTATTTTCTCTAATGCTATTTTATCAGATTTTTCAATTTTAATCAATGTATAGGTTAATATCAGCTCTAGGTAATCAATACCAATATTCATTTTGGCAAATTCAGGTAATAGCTCAGCTACCTCATACCATCTTTTCAGTAAGTCTCTTTCATGAATATGTTTCATGAAGAATTGCAGTATTCCTGCCCATGCTTTTTTCTTTAATTCGTCATCAGGAATGTCATGAACATTTACTACCTTATGGTCTTTAGTCCAAATATCTTGCATTAGTTCTTTATGCTGGCACAAATCCCAAAGATTCTTTGGAGCATTATATTTCTTTGTGCCATTGTAAAACACTAGTGGATATACAAAAGGCAAATGTTTAGATTTAGGATTAAGAGTTAAATGCCTTGATGCAATATCAGTCATATACTTAAATAGCCTAAAAGCCATGAAATGATCAGGAGTACTTTGATGCTCTAGAAGTATCCATAAATATCCAGTATCATTCTTAAATTTAGCTGAGAACAGAATATCAGATATAGAGTGTTTTAGATCTGCTTCAACAAAGCTTTCCTTTTCCATCTTAAGAGTATGCGAAGAGAACATAGCTTTAATCTCTTTTGGCAGATGCATTTCAAAGAACTCTTTAGCGACTATTGGGTTCTCTAGAGCCTTACGAATAAGAGCATCATGCCTTGGACGCTCGGAAGAACCATCATTGCCAGTAGCGCTTGCACTGTTGCTGCTAGCATCATCAGCATCGCTATCTACACTTAAATCTTCTTCTGTGCTACTAATATCTTTTTCATTCATTGTGTTGTTGTTCTATTATAGCTAACGCGGAAAGGTTTTTACCATAGTTTTTGTATTTACTCACATATTCACCAGATCTAAATCCTATTAAACATTGCTGGACTAACTTTAAAAACTGTTTACGTAAAATTATTGATCAATGCCTAAGTTTTTCCTAATCTGTGGTAGAAACATTTCCGTGTTAGCTATACGTTGCTAACAGTTTTCGAAACATCTGTACTATTTTTAGCTTTTTTAACAAGCTTAGGTTTGTTGATAATAGACGGTATTTCTGTTTTAGTCACTAGCGTTGCTGGTGTTCCATCAAGGTTGTACCTTTGAGTTCCTTATTAAACTCTGCATATTCTATGAAAAGGTAAATGTTCGTGTATGAGGCTTACTAAATGCTGAGCAGAACGGCTTTGTTGCATAAATAAGATTTGTAGAGAAAGAGTGGTGATAATCTGGTAAGATGTCCTGAATTAAAAATAATCCAGATTATATGAGATCTCGGAAGAAAGCCCCTTTTAGTAAATCACGCAAGTATTCTAAATATAAAATAACGAATTGGTCAGAATATAATAATTTTTTACGCAATAGGGGTCGCATAGATTTTATGATTGCCAGTGATTTGGCGATTGGCTGGTATGCTGATTACAGAGAGGAAATGAAACGAGGAAGACCTAGACGCTATAGTGATCACGCTATATTACAGTGTTTGAAGATCAGATGCTTATTCGGTCTTAAGTTACGCCAAACCCAAGGCTTTATAAACTGGCTCTTTGAAATATCGGGTTTATCTATTAGATGTCCAGACTATACAACATTAAGTAAGCGTATGAAGTCATTAGATCTTAGGTATTTACATGGAAATCAAGATAAAGAATTTAGTTGTATTTCAATGGATAGTACAGGGATACAAACCTACACAGGGAACGAATGGCTAGAAAATAAGCATGGTAAGCAATATAAGCGTCGCATATGGAAAAAGCTACATATCGTTATAGAAGATCAAGGTATGATACTTGCCGATAGTACCACAGAGCATACTATAGATGATAGATCACAGATTGGACTACTAATAGCTAATGTCAGAGCCAAGGATTTTCTGGGAGATCGAGGGTATGACGGTGAATCTACATATCAATTGTTGAGAAAGAAGAAGATAAAACCAGTTATTAGACCCCCAAACTCTTCAGTAAAAGTTCAATCGCTTAGGGATAAAACTGAGAGAGATGAAGCTGTTATATATCAACAAAACAAAGGATACCAAGCATGGAGGGTAAAGAATAATTATGGTAGAAGGGAGCGAGTCTTTTGCAATGATTGTGTAAATTTTTGTTGAGCCTATATTAGAAGTAATTAAAAATATAGGTAACAGAAATGCAAATAGAGAAGAATAAAAAAATAAATGAAGCAATAGATTTGCTGATAGAAGGCGGAGTAGATTTAAAAACAGTACTAAGTCAGAATGGATTAATTAAGGAATTAACCAAGGGTATTTTAGAGCGAGCACTGCATGCTGAGATGTCAGAACATTTAGGTTATAGCAAGTATGATAGAGCTGAAACTGAGAATGCGAGGAATGGTAGTTTTAGTAAGAATCTGATTAGTGAGAATGGTACTATAGAGATAAATGTTCCAAGAGACAGACAAGGTAAATTTGAACCTATAATAGTCTCAAAGAAACAAACAAGAATAGATGGCTTAGACCAAAAGATAATATCCTTATATGCGAAGGGTATGAGTGTGTCTGATATTAAAACACAATTGCAAGAATTATATGGAGCTGAGATCAGTGAGAGCCTAATCAGCAGGATTACAGATGAAGTAATAGATGAGGTCAAGATTTGGCAGAGTAGACCTCTTGAATCAGTATACCCTATAGTATATTTTGACTGTTTAGTAGTGAAAGTAAGACAAGATAAACTTATTATTAATAAATCAGTATATGTAGCTTTAGGAATAGATTTATCTGGCAGAAAGGATATTTTAGGCTTATGGATAAGTGAGAATGAAGGAGCTAAATTTTGGCTTGGTAATTTTACTGAAATGAAGAATCGAGGAGTAAAAGATATCTTAATTGCTTGTAGTGATAATCTAACTGGTATGTCTGATGCTATTGCATCAGTATATCCGAAAACTGAACATCAAATTTGTATTGTCCATCAGATCAGGAATAGCCTCAAATATGTATCATATAAAGATAGAAAGCAATTAGCAGCGGATTTGAAACTAATCTATACTTCTGCTACTGAAAAAGAAGCAGAATTAGCTCTTGAGTCATTTGATCAAAAATGGAGTAAGCAATATCCGCATATAGCTAAATCTTGGTATAATAATTGGGATAATTTGATAATTTTCTTGCAATATCCAAAGGAGATTCGTAAGATTATTTACACTACAAATGCGATAGAATCGCTGAATAGCCAATTGAGAAAAGTTACTAAGAATAAACGCATCTTTCCAAATGATGACGCAGTATTTAAAGTTTTATATCTGACAATTGATTATATTACCAAAAAATGGTCTATGCCTATCCCCAATTGGAATGAAGCTATGGCTCATTTTATGATCAAATTTGATGGTAGAATTTAATGGTTCACGAAATTTACACAATTGATGAGACAGAGCCAAGGGAGCGTGTAGAGAACACGTTCTTTCGATTTAAAACTTCTTTTGGTAGTAAGTTTCTATCAAGACATGATCAAAATATGACAAAAGAAATGTCTATTAAATGCCACTTATTAAACAAAATGTTTGAAATTGGTAAACCTATCTCTGTGCCTGTTGGCTAGGCTAGCATTGCGGGGTTAGGGGCAGTATATTCAAAAGCTTATTTATGCAACAAAGCCCAGTTGCATATCCCATATCTACGGTAGCATAATCTGTGTTGTTTGCTGTATCACTAACAATTCTATCGGAATTGACATTAATGTTATCGTGTACAGAGTCATCAGTTGAACTCATTAACTCCATTCTTGCCTGATCACCGGAGTGTGAGCTAGAGGGATTTGAAGAATCATATGTAGCCTTTGTATATTTAGCCTTTTTACTAGAAATATCTACGATGGCATAATCTTTGCCATCCTCAGAACGATCACTGTGATATATTTTAACTTTTTTACTATTAATCTCCATTAGATTAGGATCGCTAATATTAGTATCAGAAGTTTCCGGTTGTGCTATGGGTGCTTTACAGTATTTATTATACATACGCGTTACTAAATATGTCATTGATGCGGTAAATGTTACTGCTGATGCTACAATTAACCCATTTACTAACATAGTATTGTCATGGTTATTCTGTGCATCATAGCTAGTAATATCAGTACTATTGGTACTATTATAATCTATCATTCCATAATTATTAGTATGGTTTAAACTTGTCTGTTCGGTTGTATTTGTAAAGAAGAAGTCTGATATAGATGCAGTGGTGTTGTTAACTACATCTGGTATTACTTCTTGTACCATTTGTTTTAATTTATCAGACATATATTCTATACGGAATATACCACATTTGCCCGTTTTGGGTGTTCGCATAGATATATCTTGACCTTCCAGCACTGTCTTATGCACATTCTTAATCAGTATTGACTCATCTGTAAGACACTGATGTTCATACAATAATGGAGTATTATCAGGACTAAATATTTTATATTCTGGACCAAAGATTCTTGTATGATCGAATGAGTTTACGACTCTAAATATGGTATTATTTACGTGTTCAAGATATGCTGTTAAGTTTAAAGAGTTACTATTTTTGCTTACAAAGTCAAAAATATTGCATTCTACTTCTTCGTTGAGTGAACAATCTTTATCAGAGAAGCAGTCACGAGAAATAAGTTTCTGATCCATAAGACGATATATACTTTTACGTATTGTATTACCAAGTTTTACAATTTCGAATGTTTTATCGCTATCATCACATGTTTTTGTACGGTCCCAAATAGTGTTAAAGGTTTTTAAAGATAGGGGAAAAATTTCATTATTCATTTTTATCTCTTGAGTTTTATTAAAAAGTTATTTTCTTGATATGTATATTGGGTTCTTATTGAAGATTGCAAATATAGGAATCTAAAAGATGCATATTCTTCAATAGAATACAATAACCATAAAATATGATTATGACTCCTTATACAACTTTTTTTGATTTTATCAACTAGATTAATTATGAATTTCTAAGATTTTGTAAGTTTAGAGAATTTATTAGTTTTTGTAGGCACTTCTTCTTTAGTAACTAAGCTAGCATTCGTCCCATCTAAGTTAAAACGCTGGGCTCCTTCAACAAGAAGTTTTTTATATCTGTAATCAGAGCAATATCTTCTAAAGAATCTCTTAATCTGTTGTTTTGAGAAAGTATCTTGCTCTAGCACTATCACTGCTTTACTAATACCTATAGCAAGAGGTTTAGCAGGAATAGAGAAGCATAGAGGATATTTTGATTGCAGTAATTTTAAGATTTGTTTAGATTCATCTTTCCATCTTGCCAGTTTAGCTTTAAGAGCTTCTTTTTGCTGTTCTGCTAGAATCCTTGCTTTTTCTGCTTTAATTTGTTCTTTAGCCAATTTAGCGTCTTGAGCTTTATTGCGACTTACATTAGGTTTAACTGATTTAGCTCCAGAGTTAACCTGAGCACTCTTGGGCTTTGGTGTTTGTAATACTTGCTTATCGAAGACTACTACTTGTTTTTTAAGAATTGGCGTAACAATACTGACTGGTACTTTAAGCTTTAATGTAGATTTTTCAGTTTGCATAATATTTTACTAGCTGTTTTTTAGTTTACCTATTTCATCAATTGAAAGACCAGTGACTTGAGCGATAAAGTCAGCATCAGATCCAGCAGTAAGCATATTTTTAGCTACTTCAATATTTCTCTTATCTTCTCCGAGCTGCATACCTTCAGCTTTACCGAGCTGCATACCTTGTTGTATACCTTTTTCTATTCCCTGTTGTTCCCAGTGGTGAGCAAGACTAGTCATAAGTTTTTCTCCTTGTTCAGTATTTAAGCGGCTTTTCAGCATTTTCTCAAGTTCTATTTTATCATCTTTTTCTATTTTAATCAATGTATAGGTTAGAATTAGCTCTAGATAATCAATACCGATATTCATTTGTGCAATTTGAGGCAATAGATCAGCTATTTCATACCATCTTTTAAGTAAGTCTCTCTCGTGAATATGTTTCATGAAGAACTGCAAGACTCCTGCCCAAGTTTTTTTCTTTAGCTCATCGTCAGGAATATCATGAACATTAATAAGCTGATGGTCTTTATTCCAAATATCTTGCATCAACTGTTTATTTTTAAATAAGTCCCAAAAGTTTCTAGGTGCGTTATAGTGTTTTACTCCATTGTAGAACACGAGGGGGTAGACAAAAGGCAAATGTTTAGATTTAGGATTAAGAGTTAAGTGCCTTGCTGCAATATCTGTCATATACTTAAAGAGCCTAAAAGCCATGAAGTGATCAGGAGTACTTTGATGTTCTAAAAGAATCCATAAATAACCAGTCTCATCATTAAACTTAGCTGAGAATAAAATATCAGATATAGAGTTCTTAAGATCGGCTTCAACAAAGCTTTCTTTTTCCATTTTAAGAGTATGATAAGAGAACATAGCCTTAATCTCTTTGGGTAGATGCATCTCAAAGAACTCTTTGGCTACTATTGGGTTCTCTAGAGCCTTGCGAATAAGGGCATCATGCCTTGGACGCGCGGAAGAATCATCATTGCGAGTAGAGCTTGCACTGTTGCTGCTAGCATCATCAGCATCGCTATCTACACTTAAATCTTCTTCTGTGCTACTAATATCTTTTTCATTCATTGTGTTGTTGTTCTATTACGTTGCTAACAGTTTTCGAAACATCTGTACTATTTTTAGCTTTTTTAACAAGCTTAGGTTTGTTGATTATAGACGGTATTTCTGTTTTAGTCACTAGCGTTGCTGGTGTTCCATCAAGGTTGTATAGCTTAATCCATTAAGATACTGACACTAAATTTGTGGGATGCCTTATTATATGAAATATTAAACATTACCACCATGTAAGGACCTTAGTGAAATAAGCTATACCTTTGAGTTCCTTATTAAACTCTGCATATTCTATGAAAAGGTAAATGTTCGTGTATGAGGCTTACTAAATGCTGAGCAGAACATGAAAGTATCCAAAATCCAACGAATACAGGCGTGGCATAGTTAGTAGGGGATACGAAATGCCTATCTAGATGGAAGTAATTAATGATACAACAAAGTCCTAGAAAGAAGAAAAGAAACACATTCATTTTACTTAAAATACTAAGCGAGACATAAAACACATAATGTAATGTTGTAGCTATTGTAAGTCTAATAATAAAGAAGATTTCATGAACAGCTTTACTGACAAATTGCAGTATGGACTTAAATATATGCTTGAGTTTATTGTTAGCAATATTTCTCTTAAATGCAACACGTTCTTTCCCATTAGGAAAACTAATAACATTACTCATAATATACCTCTAATATTAATACAAATATTAACTTAATTATTGTTCTTTTTCTTAGGTGATCTAGTTTTATTAGCAATAGTTAGAAACTCTTTAATAATAGGATGAGCTTTATTCTCTTTATTAGTGATAAAATTTAGAAATCCGATCAACAATGTATCGTCAATACCTACTGCATTAAATCTATTAAAGATATTAAATAACTCCTCTTTTCTTTTAGTTAGAAGGGTGGTTAACTGTACATTTAACTCCGCTTCAATCTTCCTAATACGTTGTTGTTTAACTTTTTCTAAATTAGCAATCTTAGTACTAGTTGCAAGTGGTTTTGTAGCCATATGAAATATATTTGTATTACCTAATATATATAGTATATCAAAACCAGAAAAATAACTCTAGAAAAAAGAGACACATACGTCAATGATCTATAATAAAAGTGTCAAATAAACCATTCTTTCTTACAGATATAGCGGGGGAGACCCACGGGGGCAGCAAGCCCTCCTCATATACCTAATCTGGGGGCATTTAAATTATACTGTAATTACAGTTATAAAATATCATAGGAATATAGACTTAATTATTTAAAACTTCCCAAGAAATATTTAGAGAGTATAAAAAATAATATTTTGCGTATATTATATACTTATATTTTAGTAATCGTAGAATAATATTCTGATATTAAGAATACCACGAACGTGTCAATATAGTAGTACAAGTATTAATTAGAGTCTGCGGCAGCAATGAAATAGTGTTCTGCATAGAACACGAAAGCCCCGTACGGGGCTTTCCAATACTCCACCCTTTGCCTATCCATACTAAAGAATTTGTTGCTTCTGACCCCGCACCAATCTATACTAAGTAAACAGTAAAGAAGAAGCGAGTAGCAGGATATAGTCCAATTCTTTTTCACAGAAAGATGAAAAAGAAACCGCCTGCCGCTGGCTCTCATAAGATTAACAACGAAGCAGCAAGAGATAAGGAAGCAGCATATGACTGAGAGGCGAAGAAAAAGACAAAGAATAGAAATGCAGGTAAATTCTGAAATATATGAGTTAGTTAGAAGTGCTGCAGAGCAAGGGAATAAATCAGTAAATAGGTATATTATAGATTTGGTAACTGAAGCACTATCTATAAAACTACAAAGAAAACAAGAAATCAAAGAAGCAAATTACAAGCAAAGTAAAGAGCAAAAGGTAGCGGAATACAGAATAAGAGTTTCAGAATCAGAAGCAGAAAGATTAACAAAATATGCACAAGCAAACAGCTGGAGCGTGCCTAAAGAAATACGCTATAGAGTTATAGGGACAATGGAAGATATGGGCAAAATAAGTCCAGAAGAATTGGGGATACTTAAGAGTGTAAGAATATCAATTAATGCAGTTGGTAATAATATTAATCGCATTATTAGAGATGATAGAGTAATGGATGAAGAGGGTGCTAAAGCATGCATAATATTATCAAATAATATAGATAAAGCACGCGAGTTAATAATGCAAATATACGAGAAAAGCAAGGCAAGGTTTTCATTAAAAAAAGTGAAATAAGATACTTAATAGGTTAATAGTATGGGCGTATATGTAGAAGAAGCATGGCGATATAAAAGGACATCAGAAAGAGCTACTAAATCGGCATTTGCATATAAGATAAATAAAATAAGAAAAGGTAATACCAGCAGTGGGAAAAAAGGAAGCAGAGAAGTAATAATAAAATTCACAGAAGGGGCAAAATCGCGAGCGGGAATTAGAGAGGCTATAAAGTATATTAGCCGTAAGTATGAATTAGAACTATACGATGCAGATGGTATTTATCAAAGAAGCAAGGAGGACATAGAGGATACTATAATGCGTATGCAAATGAACGCAGATTTACCCGATAAATATGGCATTGAACTTACAAAGAGCTTAGTATTTTCACCTCCAAGAGTAGCTGGTATATCGCAAGAGGATGCAATGGAGTCGGTACGTAAAACATTAACATCAATGTATCCACATCACTATTTTGTATTAGCATATCATAAGAATACAAAGAACGATCATGTACATGTTGTAATGAATATGGATGGTAATGATGGAAAGAGATTACAAATAAAGGGAAGAGATTTTAAAGAAATGCGTATTAGATTTGCAGAGAATTTAATAGCATACGGATATGATGTTAAGGCTACGATTAAACATAGAGATCCTCAAATAGAGCTGCAGGAGTTAAAAGATAAGAATAATCGTAATATTTATGAAGTTGTTGATTTTGGACTTGGGCAATATTCTGAGCATAGCAAAACGAAGTCTGTGTATTTATCATATAGAACAAATGCTGGAAAAGAAGTAAAGGTTTGGGGAGCAGAACTAGAGGCAGAATTGTCTAAAAATAAAGTGAATGTAGGAGATAAAATCAAATTATCTAAAATATAGCTAACGCGGAAAGGTTTTTACCATAGTTTTTGTATTTACTCACATATTCACCAGATCTCAATCCTATTAAACATTGCTGGACTAACTTTAAAAACTGTTTACGTAAAATTATTGATCAATGCCTAAGTTTTTCCTAATCTGTGGTAGAAACATTTCCGTGTTAGCTATAGGAGAGGTTAAGATATCTGTGCCCATTATTGACCAAGAAGGAAAGATTATGGATTGGAAAGAGACTAATCGGAATCAATGGAAAATAGAAAATCTTAGTCATTCTATAGAGCAAAAAATAGAATTATCGGATGCAAGTACCGAAGAATCTTTTACTAAAACTCAAGAGATTAAGTTAAATTCTAGAGAGAGAATCAAAGCTCATATTACCGCTAAAAAAGAATTTAATCATGAGAAAAATATGTTGCTAAGTCCAGAATATAAGCAAAAATATGAGGAAGAACAAAAGTTAAAAATTAAACAAAAACATACATTCAAATTTTGAAAGGCAAGTTATTGAGAGAGAATATTAGTGAGATAGTTGCAGTAGTTGAGATTTCATCTTACATTTAGTAAAATAAATTAATTATTAAATGGGGTCTAAACCCATAAAGGAACGAAATTACCAATAGACTCATAGACTCAGTAATGAGTTATAATACCAAGCGGTTTTAAAGGAAATTTTTTGATTTCACTTCTTTTTTCTAGGCATAATCAAACCTAATTAACCCTGTTCTTAAAACGATCGTTTTGGAAACATATAACATAATTAGTAACAATCTATAAAAATCTGCCCAAAAATTGTTTCAAAACATTGTTCTTATTAAAATGTTCCGCTAATATAACAAAAAAACGTTTTAGGAATAAGAAAATATGTTAATTGGATACGCGAGAGTCTCAACGTTAGATCAAAACCCTAATCATCAAATTAATGCTCTTAATGAGGCAGGATGTAAAAAAATATTTACAGAAAAAATATCGGGTGCAAGTAAGCAACGTACCCAATTACAAGCAGCTCTTGATTATATGCGTGAAGGCGATACGCTTGTAGTTTGGAAATTATCTCGCCTTGCAAGATCACTTACGCAAATAATCAGTACTTTAAAAATCCTTGAAGAGAAAAAAATCAGCTTGCAAGTAATTACCCAAAATATAGATACTTCCACACCTGAAGGAAGACTTTTCTTTCATATGAATGCAGCATTTGATCAGTTTCAACGAGAAATTATCGTAGAAAATACAAAAGCCGGATTAAAATATGCCAGTAAAAACGGTAGAACCGGTGGGAGACCTAAGTTTATGAGTGACGAAAAAATGCGTACGGCAAAAGCTATGCTTAAAGATAATGAAAATTATCCGTTTATTTCCGATATTATAAAAACGCTAGATATAGGTAGGACAACCTTTTATAGATACTTTCCTCCAGAGTCTATAGAACAACTGAGAACCCGACAATAAATCCTATTGGTAATTTCGTTCCTTTATGGGATTAGACCCTTATTACCACAAACAAGGATTTTGAAATATGGAATGAAATATTTGGTGATAAATATTTTTAAATATAGTGCTCCCTTTTTGACGTAATTTACTGCTCCCTTTTTAATTGACAATGACATTTATCCTACAGGTAAGTAAAGACTTTTTATACCATGGCTCAAATCCTTTATAAAAATCATCGACAAAATAGAATAAACTATCGTAATCTATATGCATTAGGGTAATGCTTTTTGGTTAAAAACTCTAAAATACCCTATAATATCTTCAGCTGTTCAGCTTATTGTCTTATCCACAGTTGGGGTTAAATGAAAATACTATAAGTAAGTAGAACAAAATCTATTTAAAATAATAAGATTTTAAATAGGTTTTGATGAACAGAAAATATAGACACTTATCTCGCGAAGAGAGATATGAAATAAAAAGAATGTATGACCTAGGCGTCAGTATTAATGAGATAGCACAACATCTTACGAGGTCTAAAAGCACTATTAGTATGGAGCTAAAAAGAAATAAAGTAAAGGGTAAGTATATGCCTTGTGTTGCTCAGGAACAATATAAAAAAAGGATGCATCAGCAAGAGTTATTAAAAATAGAGAAGTTACCTATTTTGTTAAATTATATCAAAAATGCTATGATTCACAAGAAATGGTCACCGGATGCTATAGCCGGAAAGTTAAAACTGGACAAAAATACAGCTTGTTGTATCAGTACAGAAAGTATACAAGACTTACGCTATGTTATAGGAAATATGCTAAAAACCCTTATTACAAAGCTATGTTTTTACAGTGGATCACTTCGTAACATCCCTGAATTCATGGGCATTACATCAAACATAGCGTAAGTTTTGTATATATAGATTCGTCTACACTTCCCCAGTTGCAGCTAAATTAAAGTTATATAGCTATTTACCGTCTAAAAGATATAAAAGGCAAGAAAGGGGGACAAGGCATCAAAGGATCTCAATACATCAGCGTGATGCAATAGCAATGCAAAAGCTAGAAGTAGGGCATTTTGAGGCAGATCTTACATTTCATAAAGGTAATCAAAGTATGAATATCGGTGTGCTGGTGGATAAAAAGAGTCAAAAGATTATTTTAGTGCTGAATAACTCCAAGAGAGCTAAAACAGTTACCACTGGGTTTTTAAAAAAGATCAAAACTCTGCCAAGTAGTGTTAGAAAGACTATTACTATGGATAATGGCAAAGAGTTTGTAGGGCATCTTGCTTATAGACTATCTGGGTTTCAAACTTTCTTTTGTGATCCATACCGCCCTAGACAAAAAGCACTAGTGGAGAAAATGAATTCTATGATTCATAGAATTTTACCTAAAAATACAGATATTACAACCGTTACACAAAGAGGTCTTGACAATATTGCTGAGATTTTAAATAACATGCCAAGAAAGATTTTTGGTTATAAAACACCCAATGAAATTTGGGCAGAAAATTTATAGATTTTGTTCTACTTAGTCCTTGAATTTTCAAAATATTAAAAAACTTGAGTCATTGAATGAATAAAATATTGATAACAGGAGCAGCTGGTTTAATTGGATCAACTTTAGTAGAGAGATTAGAAAAGCATAATTATGAAATAATTTCCTGTGATATAAGGTTTAGGGATAATCCACTAAGTTTTTATTCTGAACAGATAATACCACTGCTTAATGAATGCAGTGGTATTATCCATCTTGCAGCAGTTTCAAGAGTTATTCATGGAGAGCAATATCCAGATTTATGTAATAAGGTTAATGTTGAAGAAACAATAAAATTTTTAGAACTATATAAGGTCATGCCTCATAAACCTTGGTTTATTTATGGAAGTAGCAGAGAAGTATATGGAGAACAAAACAAATTACCAGTAACAGAATCTGCTTCTTTAAACCCAGTAAATAATTATGCTAATGGCAAAGTATTAATAGAAGAGTTTATAGCAGATTTAGAAAATACTGGTTTTAATGTAGCAGTTTTAAGATTTTCAAATGTATATGGTGGTTTATTAGATCATTATAGTAGAGTAGTTCCTGCATTTTGTATTAATGCATTAAAAAACGAACCTATAAGAATAGAAGGTAAGGGATGCGTGTTTGATTTTACTTATTTAGAAGATGTAGTAGATGGCATATCTTTAGCTGTGAATCATGGCTTTGTTGCATAAATAAAATTTGTAGAGCAAGAGTGGTGATAATCTGGTAAGATGTCCTGAATTAAAAAATAATCCAGATTATATGAGATCTCGGAAGAAAGCCCCTTTTAGTAAATCACGCAAGTATTCTAAATATAAAATAACGAATTGGTCAGAATATAATAATTTTTTACGCAATAGGGGTCGCATAGATTTTATGATTGCCAGTGATTTGGCGATTGGCTGGTATGCTGATTACAGAGAGGAAATGAAACGAGGAAGACCTAGACGCTATAGTGATCACGCTATATTACAGTGTTTGAAGATCAGATGCTTATTCGGTCTTAAGTTACGCCAAACCCAAGGCTTTATAAACTGGCTCTTTGAAATATCGGGTTTATCTATTAGATGTCCAGACTATACAACATTAAGTAAGCGTATGAAGTCATTAGATCTTAGGTATTTACATGGAAATCAAGATAAAGAATTTAGTTGTATTTCAATGGATAGTACAGGGATACAAGCCTACACAGGGAACGAATGGCTAGAAAATAAGCATGGTAAGCAATATAAGCGTCGCATATGGAAAAAGCTACATATCGTTATAGAAGATCAAGGTATGATACTTGCCGATAGTACCACAGAGCATACTATAGATGATAGATCACAGATTGGACTACTAATAGCTAATGTCAGAGCCAAGGATTTTCTGGGAGATCGAGGGTATGACGGTGAATCTACATATCAATTGTTGAGAAAGAAGAAGATAAAACCAGTTATTAGACCCCCAAACTCTTCAGTAAAAGTTCAATCGCTTAGGGATAAAACTGAGAGAGATGCAGCTGTTATATATCAACAAAACAAAGGATACCAAGCATGGAGGGTAAAGAATAATTATGGTAGAAGGGAGCGTGTAGAGAACACGTTCTTTCGATTTAAAACTTCTTTTGGTAGTAAGTTTCTATCAAGACATGATCAAAATATGACAAAAGAAATGTCTATTAAATGCCACTTATTAAACAAAATGTTTGAAATTGGTAAACCTATCTCTGTGCCTGTTGGCTAGGCTAGCATTGCGGGGTTAGGGGCAGTATATTCAAAAGCTTATTTATGCAACAAAGCCGGTATATGCAGGCAGCTCAATCTACGGGAGTTTCTTATATTGACGCCACATCTTTAGAGGTTTGTCATCGAAAAAGAATCTCTCGTAATAAAGTCTTTGCCGGTATTGCTGCTTTGGGTAAAACAACAAAAAGTTGGTTTTTTGGTCTAAAATTACATTTGGTTATTAACGAAAAAGGTGAGATTCAAGGTCTAAAACTAACGCCTGGTAATGTAGATGATAGAGCGCCGGTTTCGATAATCACCAAACATATCACGGGATTATTGTTTGGCGATAAGGGTTATATCAAACAGGAGCTCTTTGATGATCTATACAGCAAAGGAATCAAGTTAGTAACTGGCATAAAGAAGAAAATGAAGAATAAACTTATGCCATTATTTGAAAAAATATTATTACGCAAACGCTCAATTATCGAAACAGTATTTAGTGTGCTGAAGGGTGCTTTCGAGATCGAACATACAAGACATAGATCAATTTGGAATGCCTTTGTACATATCTTATCCGCCCTAATTGCATACTGTATGAAACCTAACAAACCTGCTATATCTCAAAATTAGCTAATCCAGAATTCAGGTTGGTAGTATATCATCAGCATGTAAAGCGATGGGATATAGTAGAGATAGTTATTACAGATTTAAAGAACTGTATGAAACTGGTGGCGAAGAAGCGTTGTATGAAATTAGTCGAAGAAAGCCAATAATAGCGAATAGAGTTGATCCTGCTGTAGAGAAAGCAGTACTAGATATGGCAATAGAATATCCAGCATATGGTCAGCTAAGAGTATCAAATGAGCTTAAAAAAACTGGTGTACTTGTATCACCTGGGGGAGTAAGATCAATTTGGTTACGTAATGATTTAAACAACATCAGTAAAAGACTTAAAGCATTAGAAGCAAAAATGGCTCAAGATGGTATTGTGCTTACTGAGGCACAATTACAAGTGCTAGAGAAGCGTCGTAATGAAAAAGAAGCTCATGGAGAAATTGAGACACAGCATCCAGGGTATCTAGGATGCCAAGATACATATTATGTAGGCAACTTTAAGGGTATAGGTAAGGTTTATTCTCAGGTATTTATTGATAGCTACAGCAGAGTAGCTGATGTTAAACTATATACTGATAAAACAGCTTTAAGGCTATCGGTGACGGTAGTAGGGTTTTCGTGGAAACTCGTTCCCTTTTCATTTTTGTAGTTGTCACTTTATTGTTTTAATGCTATTATACTTCCCATAAAGTTCTAATTTTTACTATTTTTCGACAGCAAGAGTTCCGCCTCCAGTCATTATGGGAACTAAATACCAGGACGCACAGTGATAGATACAAATCAAATTATAAAAAATAATACTATACCAGAAAGCAAATTATCAAAGAAACTCCTTGATAATATTATAGCTCATATTGAATCAGCAAAATCTCATGTAGCAAGTTATACCAATTCGGCATTGGTACTCCTTTACTGGAATGTTGGCCTACTAATTAATAACGAAATTTTATCTGGAGCAAGAGCAGAATATGGAGAGCAAATTTTATCGCATTTAGCAAAGGAGTTAACGTTATTATATGGTAATGGATTTGATAGACCTAACCTTTCTCGAATGGTTAAATTCTCAAAACTATATTCTAAAGAGATTTGTGTTACACTGTCACAACAATTATCTTGGTCTCATGTAATAAGGCTTATAGTGATTGAAGATGAGTTAAAGAGAAGCTTTTACGTAGAGATGTGTCGATTGGAACGTTGGAGTGTAAGGGTTTTAAGACAAAAAATAGATAGTATGCTTTTTGAGAGAAGTGCGATTGCAAGGAAACCAGAATCTATAATTAAAACAGAGATAGGAAAACTCCAATCTGGTGATTTGAATAATCCAGATTTATATCTGCAAGATCCATATATCCTAGATTTTTTGAAATTCAAAAAGATTTCTTCAGAATCAGATTTAGAACAGGCAATTTTGGATGAATTACAGCTTTTCATCCAAGAATTAGGTCCAGATTTCTGTTTTGTTGCAAGGCAAAAGAGAATGAGTACAGAAAATAATGACAGATATCTTGATTTATTATTTTTCCACCGGGCTATGCGTAGATTGATAGCGATTGAATTAAAAATGACATCATTTCAGCCAGAACATGCTGGACAAATGGAATGGTATCTCAAATGGCTTGATAAATATGAAAGAAGGCCAAATGAAGAAAAACCTCTAGGGGTTATAATATGTGCTGGAAAAGATCAAGAAGACATAGAATTATTAGAACTAGATAAGAATGGAATACACGTTGCAGAATATCTAACTTCGTTGCCCCCAAAGGATTTGATAGAATATAAATTAAAGCAAGTCATTTCTATTGCACGAGAGAACTATCACAAAAAGCTGATCGATAAACAATAATTATCATGAAACGATACTGGTCTGTAGAAGAATTAGAGGATTTTTGGAAGCTTTTACCAGAAGAAAAGGTGCTATTAGGTAAAAAGCACGGTGTTCAAAAATTTCTTTACTTATTATTCCTAAAATACTATTCAATTGATTACCAATTTCCTGAATGTTCTGATGATATTCCTAAAACACTAATAAATTTTGGACTACGGCAATACGGAATCACTTTGGATACAAATGATATAATTGAGTTCTTAAATGCACGTCATAATTATATTAAATATCAAAAAGAAATTAGAACATTTTATGGAACTTGTTTATTTAGTGCTACAGATCAGCAAATGATTGTAGACCATGTTTATAAATTAGCACTAGAGACGGTAAAAGAGGAGAAGCTTGCAGCAGAGCTTATTTTATTGCTTAAACGTTTAAAAATAGAGAAGCCTAACAAAAACATTATTCTAGACTTAATTAAGCAAAGCTTAATTGCTGTTGAAAAATATTTATTTAATCATATTTATCAGTCATTAACAACTGACCAGCATAATTATATAGATCATAACCTACTAGGTTTAGATTCAACTACAGAAGCAGCACTAATAACTTATTTAAAGCAAGATTCAGGTAAATCCAATCGGTATGCAATTGCAGTAGAACTTGATAAGTTGCATGTTTTGCAAGGACTTAAATTAACAACAACCATAATTCCAGCAGATGTCTCACCAGCAGTATTAAAATTTTATAGACGCAAAGTTATTAGCGATACACCAAATCAATTGAAAAATAGACCTAAACAGATTAGATATGCACTAATAATTGTTTTTTGTTATTTAAAGCAGCAGGAGTTATTTAATAATCTTGCTGATCACTTAATCAATTTTATTCATAAAATCAAGAAGAAAGCAGATAAGACAGAGTTTGCATTAAATAATGAAATTGGTAAGTTAAGTCGTAACTTAGCTTCGTTATATCTAATTGCAGAAGTTGCAAATGATACACCTGAAGGTATTATCCAAGAAACTATTTATCCTTTAGTACCAAAAGAACAACTTGAAGCAATAATTAAAGCACGCTATTTACAAAAAAACCTTACTAATAGTGTTCGGAATAAAGCCATACAAAGCTACACTACTCATTATAGAAAAAAAATCTTTGATATAATTAACATATTACCGCTAAAGTCTGATAATAAGGAGATAATATCGGCATTAGAATTAATAAAAAAACACCAAAATAAGAAATCAGAATTCTATCCAATTACAGAAGATGTCCCCCTTAATGGATTAATTAACAAAGCTGATTTAGAGTTTATTTGTAGTTCTAATGAGGTTGGCAATAAGTTGGTTAGCCGTAAGAATTATGAGTATTCAATTTTTAGGATATTACGAGACAAGCTTAAGCATAAAGAGGTCTGGATAGATGGTGCGTTTAAATATAAGGACCCTACCACAGAATTACCTAAAGATTTTATAAAAAATAAAGAATTTTACTATCAATTATTAGGGCAACCTTTAATAGCACAAGAATTTATTAATGTTCTAAAATCAAAATTAACGGAAGCAATTCAAGCATTTGATAAAAATATTCCAAAGAATAAGTATGTTCAGATTATCAAACGTAGGGGAAAACCTTGGATCAAATTATCGACATTACCAGAACGAATCAAGCCACACAATTTACAACAACTAAAAGATAGTATAAATCATAAATGGGGTATTATCAACCTTCTAGATGTTTTAAAAGAAACTGATTTGCGAGAATATTTTACGTCATGCTTCATAAGTTCAGGTAATCGTGAGATTCTTTCACAAGAAGAAATTCAAAAACGCCTAATCATGTGCTTATATGCAATAGGTACTAATACTGGGCTACACCGTATTTCTTCCGCATCTACTAATAATATTACTCTCGAAGATTTAAAATATATTAAGCGTAAATACATTAATAAAGAGGATTTACGAGAGGCTATTACAAAAATAGTTAACGCTATTTTCAAAATTAGAAACCCTGACATTTGGGGAGAATCCACTACTGCTTGTGCTGCTGATTCCAGAAATTTTACATCCTGGGATCAAAATTTAATGACTGAATGGCATGCAAGATACAAGAGTGCTGGGGTTATGATTTATTGGCATGTTACTAACCAGTCAATTTGCATTCATTCACAATTAAAAACATGCTCGTCATCTGAAGTCGCATCGATGCTCCAAGGAGTGCTGAGCCACAGTACTGATATAGAAATTGAATCCCAGTATGTAGATAGCCATGGTAAAAGCGAACTTGGTTTTGCTTTAACTTATCTGTTAGGCTTTGATTTACTTCCTAGATATGCTGAAATAGGTTCTCAAAAAATATATCTTCCAGAACCAGAATTCAATTGTAAGAATATAAACGAGATTATGACCCGGGCAATCAATTGGGATTTAATAACAGAACATTATGACACATTAATTCAATATACAGTAGCTTTAAAAATTGGAACAGCAACTGCAGATTCAATTATTCGCCAATTCTCAAGAACTAATTTTCAGCATCCCGTATTTAAAGCATTTATTGAATTGGGACGTGCCGTTAAGTCAATATTTTTATGCCGTTATCTATTGTCACTAGATTTAAGACAGGAAATACATACTGGGCTTAATATTGTTGAAAATTGGAATAGTGTAAATGACTTTATATTTTATGGCAAAAAGAGCGAAATAAATTCTAATTCTCGTGATGAACAAGAATACTCCGTGTTGTCCCTACATTTACTACAGCTCTGCCTAACATACGTTAATATTTTATTAGTTCAGGACATTATTAATACTGAATCCTGGTTAACCAAGTTAACGGTTGAAGATAAGCGAGGTATAACTCCATTATTTAATGGCCATATAAACCCTTATGGCACTTTTGAGTTAGATATGTCAAAACGTATTTTACTCAAGGAGGTGGCATGAGAACTCCCACTAAAGAAGTTGTTTCTAAGATTGTGAAAATATTAAAAAATGAACGTCCAGACTACATTTATTTACGAGATTTATTTAAGAAAATCCGTGAAGAGTTTGCAATAGAAGTAGAAACTCAAACAAAGCGACTGCCGTATGTTCCAACTGAAGAGGAAATAAAATGCTACTATGAGGTAGTATGGCAATCACGAGAGACCAAGCATATGGTATTAATTAAAATCCTTCTTTATACGGGCGTTAGAGTTAATGAGCTAATAAATATTAAACTTCAAGATATTGATTATGATAGTTGTCAAATAAGAATAAATTTAGGCAAAGGCAGTAAAGATAGGATTGTTCCATTTCCTGTAGGGTTCAGAGAAACGCTTATGTTATATGCTAAAAATGAAGAGACAAGTGGTGCTATATATCTATTTGAATCTAATCGTAAAAAAGCATTTACCACTAGAGGGATAAGAAAAATATTAGCAAATTATGCTAAGAAAGCTAATATAGCACAATCCTTATCACCACATAAATTAAGGCATTTTTTGTTTACTTGGCTAAAGAAGCAAGGAATTGACGACGCTCTAATTCAACCTTATTCCGGTCATGAAACTAGGCAATCACTTGAAATATATTCTAAATTATCACTAAACGATTCACAGGGTGCGTATAATGACATCATTAACAAATTCCCAGTACGCTAATGACTGGAGGCGGAACTCTTGCTGTCGAAAAATAGTAAAAATTAGAACTTTATGGGAAGTATAATAGCATTAAAACAATAAAGTGGGCTCTGTCTCATCAATTGTGTAAATTTCGTGAACCATTAAATTCTACCATCAAATCTGATCATAAAATGAGCCATAGCTTCATTCCAATTGGGGATAGGCATAGACCATTTTTTTGGTAATATAATCAATTGTCAGATATAAAACTTTAAATACTGCGTCATCATTTGGAAAGATGCGTTTATTCTTAGTAACTTTTCTCAATTGGCTATTCAGCGATTCTATCGCATTTGTAGTGTAAATAATCTTACGAATCTCCTTTGGATATTGCAAGAAAATTATCAAATTATCCCAATTATTATACCAAGATTTAGCTATATGCGGATATTGCTTACTCCATTTTTGATCAAATGACTCAAGAGCTAATTCTGCTTCTTTTTCAGTAGCAGAAGTATAGATTAGTTTCAAATCCGCTGCTAATTGCTTTCTATCTTTATATGATACATATTTGAGGCTATTCCTGATCTGATGGACAATACAAATTTGATGTTCAGTTTTCGGATATACTGATGCAATAGCATCAGACATACCAGTTAGATTATCACTACAAGCAATTAAGATATCTTTTACTCCTCGATTCTTCATTTCAGTAAAATTACCAAGCCAAAATTTAGCTCCTTCATTCTCACTTATCCATAAGCCTAAAATATCCTTTCTGCCAGATAAATCTATTCCTAAGAGTCTTTTGCAATGATTGTGTAAATTTTTGTTGAGCCTATATTAGAAGTAATTAAAAATATAGGTAACAGAAATGCAAATAGAGAAGAATAAAAAAATAAATGAAGCAATAGATTTGCTGATAGAAGGTGGAGTAGATTTAAAAACAGTACTAAGTCAGAATGGATTAATCTCTCAGGGTTTAATTCCCCGAAGCTCTGCTTCGTGATATCATAAGAAACAACTAAAACTTTTTTAGATACCTCGTAGCTCTGCTGCGAGGAGCATCATTTAAATATAGATATATCATGGCTCATTTAACGATAGATGAAAGATTTAAAATATACGAAATGAATAAGAGTGGTTATAGCTCGCGATATATAGGGACAAAGATTGGCCGTGATAAAAGCACTATATGTTATGAACTCAAGAGAATGAGGCATAATTATAGACCAGATAGGGCTAACACACTTGCTTGCAGTTTAAGGTAAGGTAAGAGAAAAAGAAAATTAGATATTGATAATAATTTACGAGCAGAAATAATAAAGCAGTTAACACAGGGTATTTCACCAGATATAATTTCAGGTAGACGTAAACTATCACGAGATACTGTCAATATTTCTACAGAGAGTATATACCAGTTTATTTATACATCTCCTATAGCACAAAGGCAAAAATTATATTTATCTTTAGCAAGAAAAAGGAAAAATAGGTTGCATCATGGTACAAGAATCAGAAACAAAAGAATTACAATACCAAATCGAGTTTCCATTACTGAAAGACCAGAGATAAATAGAAAGATAGCAGCAATAGGTCATTTAGAAGGTGATTTAACTTTTAACAAAGGTAATCAAAGTCGTAATATAGGCGCTCTTGTGGATATCAGAACACAAAAAGTGTTTCTCACTTTAAACCGTTCAAAAAGAACACAAGATGTGATTGGTAACATGAATAAAAAACTTAAACAATTGTCGCATATAATCAAAAGCATAACGTTAGATAGTCCGTCCGCCAAAACTCTACAAGCCTTATAGATAATATGGTTTTAAGACAAGAAGTAATACAACAATCCGTAAGAAAATGATAAAATATGGTCATAAACCTTATGGATTTCAGTCAATGCCAATAGACAACATTATCAAATCGCAAGAACAAGGGAAACTGTTTGGTTATAAATTAAAAGAAGAATTAAACCCAAATAATAAGCTATATAAATTAAGAGAATTAATAAATTGGTCTAGGCTCGAAGAGTGGTTATCAAAAAATGTTTGTATTAAGAAATTTGGTAGAAATAGAAAATGTCATAGAGTGATGCTTGGCATAACGATGCTACAAGCAATGTATAATTTTTCAGATTCATTATCAGAGGAAGAGCTAAAAGAGAATATGTATTGGCAGTATTTCTGCGGGTGGGAATATATAGAAAAAGACATAGCTATCTCGGAAACTAGTATACGACGGTTTCGTAGTGTATTAGGTGAAGCTGGATATAATGAGATATTATCGGAGTTGATCAGGGTTGGGATAAAAACTAACACAATTAAAAAAAAAGATTTGGAATTAATCATCGCTGATACGACTGTACAAATTAAGAATATCAAACACCCACACGATGTTTATTTAATGGATAAAGCTAGGCTTAGCATAGTAAAGCTTTGCAACAGTTTGGGTATACATTTGAATGAAACATACGCTAGAACCTATAAACGCGATATAGTAAAGCTATGGAAATATAAAGAACATAGTAAAGCCAAGAAGCGTTGGAAAATAATGAAGCATTTAAAAATATTACTGGGTCGTTTGATTAGAGTATGTGAGCGTGAGATCAAAAATAAGCAATTAAACTTGTCTCTCAAAAATCAAGAAGTATTGCAAAAAATAAAACAAATACATAACCAATCTGTTTTAAAAAGAGAAGCTAAAAAGCAATATAAAGAAGATAACAAAGTATTATATAGTTTTCATGCCCCTGAAGTAGAGTGTATAGGAAAGGGAAAACGCAACAAGCCATATGAGTTTGGCAATAAAGTAGCGGTAGTAGTAAGTGGTCGTAGAAATTTTGTTTTATCCGCAAAATCGTTTCATAATAATCCTTATGATGGTCATACATTGCATCAGAGCTTTGAAGCAGTAGAGAGTGTCACTGGAATCAAGATAAAGAAATCATTTGTTGATCTTGGGTATAGTGGTAGCAATGTAAAGGAGAAGAGTAAGGTATATACCCCAAAAACGCGGAAGAAGTTGTTACAAGAGGACAAGTCTATGATCAAGAGACGCAGTGCCATAGAACCAATAATAGGTCACTTAAAGCAATATGGTCGGATGGGTAGAAACTTCTTGAAAGGTATGATAGGAGATATTATCAATCCAATAATCTCTGCTATTGGTTTGAATTTACGATGCATTGCAAATCATTTACAAATCGTGTCTAACTCCACATAAATCAAAAATATCATCATGCAAAAACTAGATGAACGATAAAAAATCGTTAACAATAGCTCCATATCAAAATTAGACCAACACAGAAATGTATCAGTAAAAATTAACATAACTTATTAATTTTTATTGAAAATCTTAGCAATTTGTTGTCAAAACTCTATCCCATTACAAATGATCAGGATTTGAAGTGTTTTTGGCGGATAGACTAGATAATGGCAAAGAATTTACCAATCATGAACAACTATTGCCAAAATCTGAACGAAAAGTATATTTTTGCAATCCTTATTCTCCATGGCAAAAACCATTGATAGAGAAGATTAACTCAATGGTGCACAGAGTGTACTCTAAATCTTTAGATATAATGATGCTCCTCGCAGCAGAGCTACGAGGTATCTAAAAAAGTTTTAGTTGTTTCTTATGATATCACGAAGCAGAGCTTCGGGGAATTAAACCCTGAGAGATTAACAATAAAGCAATTACAAGAAATTGAGGATTTTTTAAATAATTTACCAAGAAAAGTGCTCGGTTATAAAACACCCAATGAGGTATGGGAAGAAAATATAAATCTGGCTTAATTAATACTGGAATTTACCATCAAACAACAAAAAGGAGCAAAAGCACATGTTTAAAATAACAAAAGCAGCAAGTAAAATATTAAAAAGTACGAGCAATATTAAGGCTTTCACGTTAAGCAGTATTAAAGCAATAGATGAGTACCTAAATCCTAGTAAATCTGAAAGGTTTGAGGATGCAAGTCATGAGTTCATATTTAAGAAAAAACTATCAGAATTTGTTGATTTTAAAGCGATAAATAGTTGTGGTGATTTTGGTGGAATACAGAAAGAGGGAGCTATAGATTGGGCTGCTGTTAGAAAGTTAATATATGCAAGATTCGCTGATGAAATAGTGTGGCAAGTAGTAGAGCCTACAAAAGCAGCAGCAGTAAGAGGGATTAGCGAAGAGTTTAAGGATTTAAGAAGCCAAGGCTATGATTTTAAGAAAGTGGCAAATCTAATTGAGCAAAAGAAAGCAGCAGTAAGTAATAAGTATGAGTTAGAAGTTGGTAGTAATATAAGTAGTGCAAGTTTAATAGAGCGTATGAAGAAATTATCGATAGCAGGGTATCTGTCAAATTATGCAGGTGATGATGGTTTAAGGCAGAGTATAGAGGAAGTAATACATAACAAAGAATATTTGATGCAAGAATTTATGTTGAGAGTATCATCCGCAAAAGCCTATGATGTTAATCTTGTTCAGCTTGAGAGTATAGATATTTTAGGAGACCACTAAACCTTACTGTAGGTTTATGGGTTTTAACCCGTTTATAAGCATAAATAATATTTTTAATGAATTGGATTTAAGAAAATGCAAAACAATCATAATACTGACGAAAAAAGTACAGCTGAGTTATTAGAAGAATTTGAAAAGAAATATAATTATCGCGGTAGTAAAGAGGTAAATCTTACTAAGATGCAAAATAGTGATACTGGCATGCAAGAGCAAGTAACAGAAGAGACTGCCGCACAAGATAGCGTATCTTTTGATGCGAGTGGAGTAGGAATCAGTTTAAATTCTGAAGGAGTAGATCCAATCACGGAAATCATACGCAAAGAGATACTGCAGAAGCAGAGAGAGCAATTGCGGTTATATTTAGCTACTTTATCTGATACGTATCCTGAACTCGCAGAGCATATTTTAGATGACGAGAGATTTAAGAAGTTTTTAGCTAACCTAAAGGGTGAGCATAGGCTACTTGTTAACGATGCACTTGAAAACGAGAAAGTAAAAGCTGCAATGGAGGAAATAGAGATAGCGGGCTATAGAAATATTCACACAAGATTTAGTAGCTCTAATTATCCTGGAGGCTTTAAACCTATGGATTGGAGTCAGGAGGGCGAGCTAAACATCAGATTACAAATAGTTCAAAACGAAGCAGGAACTAAAATTGCTACTTTAAAAGAGCAAACACACAAAACAAGCCCGCTTACAATCAGCAAGCAAGATGGCAGCAGAGTAATAGTTAATTCTTACAGAACTATAGATTTCCCAGTTAAACTAGAAGAGCCAGCAAGTGGCACTATGCATTTATCTTTGGTTGCAAAAGATAAAGATGGGCAAGCTCCATCAGTTACAAAGGCAGTATATTTTACAGCACATTACGAGGCAACACCAAAGCCAAATGGAGTACCAAAGCTTAAAGAGGTCAGTAGTCCGCAGCCAATTAAGTTTTTAGGTAGCAGTATCGACGCTGTAGGATATATAGAGCATGGCGGGGAAATTTACACCTTGCCAGTAACGAAAGGCAAATATGAAGAGATGATAAAGGAGGTAGCAAGAAATAAAGGTCAAGCTGTAGATTTATCATTAGAAGTAGAGCCGCAAGCACAAGATTTGATTGGAGTAGCATCAGGAGTATTAGAGACGAGATCAGATAAGGAGTTAAAGGGTATTGTTGATTCGAAAGAAGAGCAAATTAAGTTACATGATGAATCACAGATTGCAAGATACAAAAAGATATTAGAAGAGCATATAGAGCCAGCACTTAAATGCCGAGACAAGGAAAGAGAGAAAATACTACTATTAACTAAGAAATGTCTAACTGAGCCAAAGTACAAAGAGTTTGAGCCGTATATCAAGCAAACGGCAGAGCAGCATATAGAGTTGCACCACGAGGCATATTTAAAAGAAGTAGATGGCGGCAAAGCCTTAAAAGAGCTTACTGAAATCATGAAGAACATAGGCTATAAGGGTTTTGAGGCAGAAAATAGCAAGAATAATTCTAGGGGAGCATCAGGAAAAATTAAAGATGTTTTAAAAGCAGGTGGAAAATTGGGGTTCAATATTGTTTTAGAAAGCTTAAAAGCTGGTGGTGTTGAGAATTATGTAAAGCAGAAAGCTATAGAAGAGTCAAAGAAAGTAGGAAGTTACGTTGCACATTGTATAGCTGATCGGATCAAGGCAACTTTGTCAGGCAAAGCACAAAATAGTGCTAGCACTAGCAGTAGTGCTGCTATCAAGCAAAATATGATTGACATGAATGGGACTATACCAAAAGCGCATGGAGTTGGTAGATAACTAAAGTGCCTACAGAGGGCGTAATATAATCATTAATTACAACTAAAAATATATTATTTTTGGTAACAGTATTATATTAATTTTTTAAATTAAAAAGTTTTATTTTTTCTAGGCAAAACAAGGGTTTTGAGCCAAAAAACTATTGCATAATTAGTCCGTCCGCCAAAACTCTACAAGCCTTATAGATAATATGGTTTTAAGACAAGAAGTAATACAACAATCCGTAAGAAAATGATAAAATATGGTCATAAACCTTATGGATTTCAGTCAATGCCAATAGACAACATTATCAAATCGCAAGAACAAGGGAAACTGTTTGGTTATAAATTAAAAGAAGAATTAAACCCAAATAATAAGCTATATAAATTAAGAGAATTAATAAATTGGTCTAGGCTCGAAGAGTGGTTATCAAAAAATGTTCGTATTAAGAAATTTGGTAGAAATAGAAAATGTCATAGAGTGATGCTTGGCATAACGATGCTACAAGCAATGTATAATTTTTCAGATTCATTATCAGAGGAAGAGCTAAAAGAGAATATGTATTGGCAGTATTTCTGCGGGTGGGAATATATAGAAAAAGACATAGCTATCTCGGAAACTAGTATACGACGGTTTCGTAGTGTATTAGGTGAAGCTGGATATAATGAGATATTATCGGAGTTGATCAGGGTTGGGATAAAAACTAACACAATTAAAAAAAAGATTTGGAATTAATCATCGCTGATACGACTGTACAAATTAAGAATATCAAACACCCACACGATGTTTATTTAATGGATAAAGCTAGGCTTAGCATAGTAAAGCTTTGCAACAGTTTGGGTATACATTTGAATGAAACATACGCTAGAACCTATAAACGCGATATAGTAAAGCTATGGAAATATAAAGAACATAGTAAAGCCAAGAAGCGTTGGAAAATAATGAAGCATTTAAAAATATTACTGGGTCGTTTGATTAGAGTATGTGAGCGTGAGATCAAAAATAAGCAATTAAACTTGTCTCTCAAAAATCAAGAAGTATTGCAAAAAATAAAACAAATACATAACCAATCTGTTTTAAAAAGAGAAGCTAAAAAGCAATATAAAGAAGATAACAAAGTATTATATAGTTTTCATGCCCCTGAAGTAGAGTGTATAGGAAAGGGAAAACGCAACAAGCCATATGAGTTTGGCAATAAAGTAGCGGTAGTAGTAAGTGGTCGTAGAAATTTTGTTTTATCCGCAAAATCGTTTCATAATAATCCTTATGATGGTCATACATTGCATCAGAGCTTTGAAGCAGTAGAGAGTGTCACTGGAATCAAGATAAAGAAATCATTTGTTGATCTTGGGTATAGTGGTAGCAATGTAAAGGAGAAGAGTAAGGTATATACCCCAAAAACGCGGAAGAAGTTGTCAGGAGTTTCGCACTTAGCAAATAATATGCTAATCTAGAGAAAAATAGTTTTAGATAAAAATGACAAGATCAAAATGTAGCAAAGATTTATATAAATCATTCTTACAAGCAAGTAGTGTAAGATATACTAGCAAAGCATTATCTGAAGTAAGTCCATTAGATCTATCGCACGATAGTGCAAGTCGATGGTTAAAGAGTAAGGATTTTCGCCCTAGCGAAATCTATAGCAAAGTGTCAAAATATATTGATCTGGAAGATCCTTGTTTATTAGTAGGAGATGACACCTTATTGTCAAAGCAATACAGTAAGAGGATCGAGCTTGTAAATTATCAATATTCTGGGGCTGTACATGATGTTATACCTGGTATAGGAATGGTAAACTTACTGCATTACAATACTCAAATTGATCAATCTACTCCTGTAGATTATAGAATATATGATAAAGAAACTGATGGTAAAACAAAGAACGAGCATTTTTGTGATATGCTTACTTTAGCTAAAGAAAGAGGTATCAAGCCTGATGCTATAGTTATGGATGCTTGGTATAGTGGTTTGGATAATTTAAAACATATACGTAATTTAGGTTGGATATGGGTTACCAACCTAAGAAAAAATAGAAAAGTTAATCGTAATGTTAGCTTGGAAACTTTAGAGATTCCCGATGAAGGGCTAAAAATTCACCTACGTGGATACGGTTGGGTTACGGTATTTAAGTTTGTGGCAAAAAATGGTCGCATTGATTACATAACAACTAATTTAGAGAATCCTACACGTGAGCAAATAGAGAAAATTGTTAAGGCGCGTTGGTCTATAGAAGTTTATCATCGAGAATTGAAACAAACTTGTGGTATTGAATGCTGTCAGGCACGCACGGGTCGAGCTCAAAGAAATCATATTTGCCTTGCTGTATTGGCCTGGCTTGATATGAACAAAAGGAGGATAAATGAAAACATTACTTTATATCAACAAACTTGGGAAGTTATAAAAACATCAATTCAGAACAACATTAAATGGCTTCTAACTAATACACAATTTTGCTAAGTGCGAAACTCCTGTATAGAAAAAGACATAGCTATCTCGGAAACTAGTATACGACGGTTTCGTAGTGTATTAGGTGAAGCTGGATATAATGAGATATTATCGGAGTTGATCAGGGTTGGGATAAAAACTAACACAATTAAAAAAAAAGATTTGGAATTAATCATCGCTGATACGACTGTACAAATTAAGAATATCAAACACCCACACGATGTTTATTTAATGGATAAAGCTAGGCTTAGCATAGTAAAGCTTTGCAACAGTTTGGGTATACATTTGAATGAAACATACGCTAGAACCTATAAACGCGATATAGTAAAGCTATGGAAATATAAAGAACATAGTAAAGCCAAGAAGCGTTGGAAAATAATGAAGCATTTAAAAATATTACTGGGTCGTTTGATTAGAGTATGTGAGCGTGAGATCAAAAATAAGCAATTAAACTTGTCTCTCAAAAATCAAGAAGTATTGCAAAAAATAAAACAAATACATAACCAATCTGTTTTAAAAAGAGAAGCTAAAAAGCAATATAAAGAAGATAACAAAGTATTATATAGTCCGTCCGCCAAAACTCTACAAGCCTTATAGATAATATGGTTTTAAGACAAGAAGTAATACAACAATCCGTAAGAAAATGATAAAATATGGTCATAAACCTTATGGATTTCAGTCAATGCCAATAGACAACATTATCAAATCGCAAGAACAAGGGAAACTGTTTGGTTATAAATTAAAAGAAGAATTAAACCCAAATAATAAGCTATATAAATTAAGAGAATTAATAAATTGGTCTAGGCTCGAAGAGTGGTTATCAAAAAATGTTTGTATTAAGAAATTTGGTAGAAATAGAAAATGTCATAGAGTGATGCTTGGCATAACGATGCTACAAGCAATGTATAATTTTTCAGATTCATTATCAGAGGAAGAGCTAAAAGAGAATATGTATTGGCAGTATTTCTGCGGGTGGGAATATATAGAAAAAGACATAGCTATCTCGGAAACTAGTATACGACGGTTTCGTAGTGTATTAGGTGAAGCTGGATATAATGAGATATTATCGGAGTTGATCAGGGTTGGGATAAAAACTAACACAATTAAAAAAAAAGATTTGGAATTAATCATCGCTGATACGACTGTACAAATTAAGAATATCAAACACCCACACGATGTTTATTTAATGGATAAAGCTAGGCTTAGCATAGTAAAGCTTTGCAACAGTTTGGGTATACATTTGAATGAAACATACGCTAGAACCTATAAACGCGATATAGTAAAGCTATGGAAATATAAAGAACATAGTAAAGCCAAGAAGCGTTGGAAAATAATGAAGCATTTAAAAATATTACTGGGTCGTTTGATTAGAGTATGTGAGCGTGAGATCAAAAATAAGCAATTAAACTTGTCTCTCAAAAATCAAGAAGTATTGCAAAAAATAAAACAAATACATAACCAATCTGTTTTAAAAAGAGAAGCTAAAAAGCAATATAAAGAAGATAACAAAGTATTATATAGTTTTCATGCCCCTGAAGTAGAGTGTATAGGAAAGGGAAAACGCAACAAGCCATATGAGTTTGGCAATAAAGTAGCGGTAGTAGTAAGTGGTCGTAGAAATTTTGTTTTATCCGCAAAATCGTTTCATAATAATCCTTATGATGGTCATACATTGCATCAGAGCTTTGAAGCAGTAGAGAGTGTCACTGGAATCAAGATAAAGAAATCATTTGTTGATCTTGGGTATAGTGGTAGCAATGTAAAGGAGAAGAGTAAGGTATATACCCCAAAAACGCGGAAGAAGTTGTTACAAGAGGACAAGTCTATGATCAAGAGACGCAGTGCCATAGAACCAATAATAGGTCACTTAAAGCAATATGGTCGGATGGGTAGAAACTTCTTGAAAGGTATGATAGGAGATATTATCAATCCAATAATCTCTGCTATTGGTTTGAATTTACGATGCATTGCAAATCATTTACAAATCGTGTCTAACTCCACATAAATCAAAAATATCATCATGCAAAAACTAGATGAACGATAAAAAATCGTTAACAATAGCTCCATATCAAAATTAGACCAACACAGAAATGTATCAGTAAAAATTAACATAACTTCAGGAGTTTCGCACTTAGCAAATAATATGCTAATCTAGAGAAAAATAGTTTTAGATAAAAATGACAAGATCAAAATGTAGCAAAGATTTATATAAATCATTCTTACAAGCAAGTAGTGTAAGATATACTAGCAAAGCATTATCTGAAGTAAGTCCATTAGATCTATCGCACGATAGTGCAAGTCGATGGTTAAAGAGTAAGGATTTTCGCCCTAGCGAAATCTATAGCAAAGTGTCAAAATATATTGATCTGGAAGATCCTTGTTTATTAGTGGGAGATGACACCTTATTGTCAAAGCAATACAGTAAGAGGATCGAGCTTGTAAATTATCAATATTCTGGGGCTGTACATGATGTTATACCTGGTATAGGAATGGTAAACTTACTGCATTACAATACTCAAATTGATCAATCTACTCCTGTAGATTATAGAATATATGATAAAGAAACTGATGGTAAAACAAAGAACGAGCATTTTCGTGATATGCTTACTTTAGCTAAAGAAAGAGGTATCAAGCCTGATGCTATAGTTATGGATGCTTGGTATAGTGGTTTGGATAATTTAAAACATATACGTAATTTAGGTTGGATATGGGTTACCAACCTAAGAAAAAATAGAAAAGTTAATCGTAATGTTAGCTTGGAAACTTTAGAGATTCCCGATGAAGGGCTAAAAATTCACCTACGTGGATACGGTTGGGTTACGGTATTTAAGTTTGTGGCAAAAAATGGTCGCATTGATTACATAACAACTAATTTAGAGAATCCTACACGTGAGCAAATAGAGAAAATTGTTAAGGCGCGTTGGTCTATAGAAGTTTATCATCGAGAATTGAAACAAACTTGTGGTATTGAATGCTGTCAGGCACGCACGGGTCGAGCTCAAAGAAATCATATTTGCCTTGCTGTATTGGCCTGGCTTGATATGAACAAAAGGAGGATAAATGAAAACATTACTTTATATCAACAAACTTGGGAAGTTATAAAAACATCAATTCAGAACAACATTAAATGGCGGCTCTGTCTCATCAATTGTGTAAATTTCGTGAACCATTAAATTCTACCATCAAATTTGATCATAAAATGAGCCATAGCTTCATTCCAATTGGGGATAGGCATAGACCATTTTTTGGTAATATAATCAATTGTCAGATATAAAACTTTAAATACTGCGTCATCATTTGGAAAGATGCGTTTATTCTTAGTAACTTTTCTCAATTGGCTATTCAGCGATTCTATCGCATTTGTAGTGTAAATAATCTTACGAATCTCCTTTGGATAGTCCGTCCGCCAAAACTCTACAAGCCTTATAGATAATATGGTTTTAAGACAAGAAGTAATACAACAATCCGTAAGAAAATGATAAAATATGGTCATAAACCTTATGGATTTCAGTCAATGCCAATAGACAACATTATCAAATCGCAAGAACAAGGGAAACTGTTTGGTTATAAATTAAAAGAAGAATTAAACCCAAATAATAAGCTATATAAATTAAGAGAATTAATAAATTGGTCTAGGCTCGAAGAGCGGTTATCAAAAAATGTTTGTATTAAGAAATTTGGTAGAAATAGAAAATGTCATAGAGTGATGCTTGGCATAACGATGCTACAAGCAATGTATAATTTTTCAGATTCATTATCAGAGGAAGAGCTAAAAGAGAATATGTATTGGCAGTATTTCTGCGGGTGGGAATATATAGAAAAAGACATAGCTATCTCGGAAACTAGTATACGACGGTTTCGTAGTGTATTAGGTGAAGCTGGATATAATGAGATATTATCGGAGTTGATCAGGGTTGGGATAAAAACTAACACAATTAAAAAAAAAGATTTGGAATTAATCATCGCTGATACGACTGTACAAATTAAGAATATCAAACACCCACACGATGTTTATTTAATGGATAAAGCTAGGCTTAGCATAGTAAAGCTTTGCAACAGTTTGGGTATACATTTGAATGAAACATACGCTAGAACCTATAAACGCGATATAGTAAAGCTATGGAAATATAAAGAACATAGTAAAGCCAAGAAGCGTTGGAAAATAATGAAGCATTTAAAAATATTACTGGGTCGTTTGATTAGAGTATGTGAGCGTGAGATCAAAAATAAGCAATTAAACTTGTCTCTCAAAAATCAAGAAGTATTGCAAAAAATAAAACAAATACATAACCAATCTGTTTTAAAAAGAGAAGCTAAAAAGCAATATAAAGAAGATAACAAAGTATTATATAGTTTTCATGCCCCTGAAGTAGAGTGTATAGGAAAGGGAAAACGCAACAAGCCATATGAGTTTGGCAATAAAGTAGCGGTAGTAGTAAGTGGTCGTAGAAATTTTGTTTTATCCGCAAAATCGTTTCATAATAATCCTTATGATGGTCATACATTGCATCAGAGCTTTGAAGCAGTAGAGAGTGTCACTGGAATCAAGATAAAGAAATCATTTGTTGATCTTGGGTATAGTGGTAGCAATGTAAAGGAGAAGAGTAAGGTATATACCCCAAAAACGCGGAAGAAGTTGTTACAAGAGGACAAGTCTATGATCAAGAGACGCAGTGCCATAGAACCAATAATAGGTCACTTAAAGCAATATGGTCGGATGGGTAGAAACTTCTTGAAAGGTATGATAGGAGATATTATCAATCCAATAATCTCTGCTATTGGTTTGAATTTACGATGCATTGCAAATCATTTACAAATCGTGTCTAACTCCACATAAATCAAAAATATCATCATGCAAAAACTAGATGAACGATAAAAAATCGTTAACAATAGCTCCATATCAAAATTAGACCAACACAGAAATGTATCAGTAAAAATTAACATAACTTATTAATTTTTATTGAAAATCTTAGCAATTTGTTGTCAAAACTCTATCCCATTACAAATGATCAGGATTTGAAGTGTTTTTGGCGGATAGACTATTTAGTCCGTCCGCCAAAACTCTACAAGCCTTATAGATAATATGGTTTTAAGACAAGAAGTAATACAACAATCCGTAAGAAAATGATAAAATATGGTCATAAACCTTATGGATTTCAGTCAATGCCAATAGACAACATTATCAAATCGCAAGAACAAGGGAAACTGTTTGGTTATAAATTAAAAGAAGAATTAAACCCAAATAATAAGCTATATAAATTAAGAGAATTAATAAATTGGTCTAGGCTCGAAGAGTGGTTATCAAAAAATGTTTGTATTAAGAAATTTGGTAGAAATAGAAAATGTCATAGAGTGATGCTTGGCATAACGATGCTACAAGCAATGTATAATTTTTCAGATTCATTATCAGAGGAAGAGCTAAAAGAGAATATGTATTGGCAGTATTTCTGCGGGTGGGAATATATAGAAAAAGACATAGCTATCTCGGAAACTAGTATACGACGGTTTCGTAGTGTATTAGGTGAAGCTGGATATAATGAGATATTATCGGAGTTGATCAGGGTTGGGATAAAAACTAACACAATTAAAAAAAAAGATTTGGAATTAATCATCGCTGATACGACTGTACAAATTAAGAATATCAAACACCCACACGATGTTTATTTAATGGATAAAGCTAGGCTTAGCATAGTAAAGCTTTGCAACAGTTTGGGTATACATTTGAATGAAACATACGCTAGAACCTATAAACGCGATATAGTAAAGCTATGGAAATATAAAGAACATAGTAAAGCCAAGAAGCGTTGGAAAATAATGAAGCATTTAAAAATATTACTGGGTCGTTTGATTAGAGTATGTGAGCGTGAGATCAAAAATAAGCAATTAAACTTGTCTCTCAAAAATCAAGAAGTATTGCAAAAAATAAAACAAATACATAACCAATCTGTTTTAAAAAGAGAAGCTAAAAAGCAATATAAAGAAGATAACAAAGTATTATATAGTTTTCATGCCCCTGAAGTAGAGTGTATAGGAAAGGGAAAACGCAACAAGCCATATGAGTTTGGCAATAAAGTAGCGGTAGTAGTAAGTGGTCGTAGAAATTTTGTTTTATCCGCAAAATCGTTTCATAATAATCCTTATGATGGTCATACATTGCATCAGAGCTTTGAAGCAGTAGAGAGTGTCACTGGAATCAAGATAAAGAAATCATTTGTTGATCTTGGGTATAGTGGTAGCAATGTAAAGGAGAAGAGTAAGGTATATACCCCAAAAACGCGGAAGAAGTTGTTACAAGAGGACAAGTCTATGATCAAGAGACGCAGTGCCATAGAACCAATAATAGGTCACTTAAAGCAATATGGTCGGATGGGTAGAAACTTCTTGAAAGGTATGATAGGAGATATTATCAATCCAATAATCTCTGCTATTGGTTTGAATTTACGATGCATTGCAAATCATTTACAAATCGTGTCTAACTCCACATAAATCAAAAATATCATCATGCAAAAACTAGATGAACGATAAAAAATCGTTAACAATAGCTCCATATCAAAATTAGACCAACACAGAAATGTATCAGTAAAAATTAACATAACTTATTAATTTTTATTGAAAATCTTAGCAATTTGTTGTCAAAACTCTATCCCATTACAAATGATCAGGATTTGAAGTGTTTTTGGCGGATAGACTGGATATTGCAAGAAAATTATCAAATTATCCCAATTATTATACCAAGATTTAGCTATATGCGGATATTGCTTACTCCATTTTTGATCAAATGACTCAAGAGCTAATTCTGCTTCTTTTTCAGTAGCAGAAGTATAGATTAGTTTCAAATCCGCTGCTAATTGCTTTCTATCTTTATATGATACATATTTGAGGCTATTCCTGATCTGATGGACAATACAAATTTGATGTTCAGTTTTCGGATATACTGATGCAATAGCATCAGACATACCAGTTAGATTATCACTACAAGCAATTAAGATATCTTTTACTCCTCGATTCTTCATTTCAGTAAAATTACCAAGCCAAAATTTAGCTCCTTCATTCTCACTTATCCATAAGCCTAAAATATCCTTTCTGCCAGATAAATCTATTCCTAAAGCTACATATACTGATTTATTAATAATAAGTTTATCTTGTCTTACTTTCACTACTAAACAGTCAAAATATACTATAGGGTATACTGATTCAAGAGGTCTACTCTGCCAAATCTTGACCTCATCTATTACTTCATCTGTAATCCTGCTGATTAGGCTCTCACTGATCTCAGCTCCATATAATTCTTGCAATTGTGTTTTAATATCAGACACACTCATACCCTTCGCATATAAGGATATTATCTTTTGGTCTAAGCCATCTATTCTTGTTTGTTTCTTTGAGACTATTATAGGTTCAAATTTACCTTGTCTGTCTCTTGGAACATTTAGCTCTATAGTACCATTCTCACTAATCAGATTCTTACTAAAACTACCATTCCTCGCATTCTCAGTTTCAGCTCTATCATACTTGCTATAACCTAAATGTTCTGACATCTCAGCATGCAGTGCTCGCTCTAAAATACCCTTGGTTAATTCCTTAATTAATCCATTCTGACTTAGTACTGTTTTTAAATCTACTCCGCCTTCTATCAGCAAATCTATTGCTTCATTTATTTTTTTATTCTTCTCTATTTGCATTTCTGTTACCTATATTTTTAATTACTTCTAATATAGGCTCAACAAAAATTTACACAATCATTGCAAAAGACTCTCCCAAGTTTGTTGATATAAAGTAATGTTTTCATTTATCCTCCTTTTATTCATATCAAGCCAGGCAAATACTGCAAGGCAAATATGATTTCTTTGAGCTCGGCCCGTGCGTGCCTGACAGCGTTCAATACCACAAGTTTGTTTTAATTCTCGATGATAAACCTCTATAGACCAACGTGCCTTAACAATTTTCTCTATTTGCTCACGTGTGGGATTTTCCAAGTTCGTTGTTATGTAATCAATGCGACCATTCTTTGCCACAAACTTAAATACCGTAACCCAACCGTATCCACGTAGGTGAATTTTTAGCCCCTCATCGGGTATCTCTAAACTTTCCAAGCTAACATTATGATTAACTTTTCTATTTTTCCTTAGGGTGGTAACCCATAGCCAGCCTAAATTACGTATATGTTTTAAATTCTCCAACCCGCTATACCAAGCATCCATGACTATGGCATCAGGATTGAGACCTCTTTCTTTAGCTAAAGTAAGCATATCACAAAAATGCTCATTCTTTGTTTTACCATCAGTGTCTTTATCATATATTCTATAATCTACGGGAGTAGATTGAGCAATTTTAGTATTGTAATGTAGTAAGTTTACCATTCCTATACCAGGTATAACATCATGTACAGCTCCAGAATATTGATAACGTACAAGCTCAATCTTCTGACTGTATTGCTTTGATAATAAGGTGTCATCCCCCACTAATAAACACGGTGCTTCCCAATCTATATATTTTGACACTTCCTTATAGATTTCGCTAGGACGAAAATCCTTACTCTTTAACCATCGACTTGCACTATCGTGAGATAGATCTACTGGACTCACTTCAGATAATGCCTTGCTAGTATATCTGACACTACTTGCTTGTAAAAATGATTTATATAAGTCCTTGCTACATTTTGTTCTTGTCATTTTTATCTAAAACTATTTTTCTCTAGATTAACATACTTTTTGCTAAGTGCGAAACTCCTGTAAATATAAAATAACGAATTGGTCAGAATATAATAATTTTTTACGCAATAGGGGTCGCATAGATTTTATGATTGCCAGTGATTTGGCGATTGGCTGGTATGCTGATTACAGAGAGGAAATGAAACGAGGAAGACCTAGACGCTATAGTGATCACGCTATATTACAGTGTTTGAAGATCAGATGCTTATTCGGTCTTAAGTTACGCCAAACCCAAGGCTTTATAAACTGGCTCTTTGAAATATCGGGTTTATCTATTAGATGTCCAGACTATACAACATTAAGTAAGCGTATGAAGTCATTAGATCTTAGGTATTTACATGGAAATCAAGATAAAGAATTTAGTTGTATTTCAATGGATAGTACAGGGATACAAGCCTACACAGGGAACGAATGGCTAGAAAATAAGCATGGTAAGCAATATAAGCGTCGCATATGGAAAAAGCTACATATCGTTATAGAAGATCAAGGTATGATACTTGCCGATAGTACCACAGAGCATACTATAGATGATAGATCACAGATTGGACTACTAATAGCTAATGTCAGAGCCAAGGATTTTCTGGGAGATCGAGGGTATGACGGTGAATCTACATATCAATTGTTGAGAAAGAAGAAGATAAAACCAGTTATTAGACCCCCAAACTCTTCAGTAAAAGTTCAATCGCTTAGGGATAAAACTGAGAGAGATGCAGCTGTTATATATCAACAAAACAAAGGATACCAAGCATGGAGGGTAAAGAATAATTATGGTAGAAGGGAGCGTGTAGAGAACACGTTCTTTCGATTTAAAACTTCTTTTGGTAGTAAGTTTCTATCAAGACATGATCAAAATATGACAAAAGAAATGTCTATTAAATGCCACTTATTAAACAAAATGTTTGAAATTGGTAAACCTATCTCTGTGCCTGTTGGCTAGGCTAGCATTGCGGGGTTAGGGGCAGTATATTCAAAAGCTTATTTATGCAACAAAGCCATTCGCTATTATTGGCTTTCTTCGACTAATTTCATACAACGCTTCTTCGCCACCAGTTTCATACAGTTCTTTAAATCTGTAATAACTATCTCTACTATATCCCATCGCTTTACATGCTGATGATATACTACCAAGGCTCTTAGCTAATTCAAGTAAACCTAATTTTGGTTTTATTATTTTTTGATTTAAGTTCATTCTTTATCTCCATTTAATAATTAATTTATTTTACTAAATGTAAGATATAATCTCAACTATTACATTTTAAGTGATCAAATTCGGGACGGAAATATACAATTATTTAATAATCAATGATGCTCCTCGCAGCAGAGCTACGAGGTATCTATCCAAAAAGCTTTAACTGTTTTTGTTGAAATGCTTTATAAGAAGGTTTGCCTGAACCTTGATTCTGTACATAATTACGTAATTTCTGCTCATCACCATGTTTACCTACTGTGCTCATAAAATATCCTTTACTCCAAAACTCGAGTCTTTTGCAATGATTGTGTAAATTTTTGTTGAGCCTATATTAGAAGTAATTAAAAATATAGGTAACAGAAATGCAAATAGAGAAGAATAAAAAAATAAATGAAGCAATAGATTTGCTGATAGAAGGCGGAGTAGATTTAAAAACAGTACTAAGTCAGAATGGATTAATTAAGGAATTAACCAAGGGTATTTTAGAGCGAGCACTGCATGCTGAGATGTCAGTCCATTATAGTATTAATTACTAGCAATTTAGTTTTTGCAAAATGGAATACTATTTTTAAAGATGAAATGACTACGTCAGCAGTTATTGACAGATTGGTTCACCATTCTTCAATTCTTGAACTCAATACTGAAAGTTATAGAATCGCTACAGCTAAAGGCAAAAAATTAACTATAAAATCGGAGGATAATAATGTAACACTTTAGACAATATTTTTTACTCAAAAATGGGTAATTTTAATATTCGTCATGGGTAATTCTAATGTTCGTTCATCAATGGGTAATTCTAATGTTCGTTCATCAGACTAAAGTAAAAAATTATATTTAAAGTTAAATATTTAGTGCTTTTATCAGCTTAAAAGCGATATTTCTACAATTTAAAGTAAATTATTGGATATATAATACAAATTATAGATTGATACACTCGCCACTTTTTTTAATAAAAATTTTTTGTCAAAACTTCAGTTTTGAAAAACTAACCGGAATACGGAAAAAATGTATTTTCCGTATTATATATTTCATGTCATCTAAGCAATTAACCATTCTTGTAGTTTTGAATAACGTAAAGAGGTTTTATTATCTTTAATAGCAATAGAGAATGCTTTCTTTTGACCAATTATTATAACTAGATTTTTGCCGCGGGTTATGGCTGTGTAAATTAAATTACGTTTAAGCATCATATAGCTAACACGGAAATGTTTCTACCACAGATTAGGAAAAACTTAGGCATTGATCAATAATTTTACGTAAACAGTTTTTAAAGTTAGTCCAGCAATGTTTAATAGGATTTAGATCTGGTGAATATGTGAGTAAATACAAAAACTATGGTAAAAACCTTTCCGCGTTAGCTATATAACTTTGCATGGTTAGAGGAATTATTACTGCTGGATATTCCGAACCCTGAGATTTGTGTATTGTAGTAGCATAGGCTAGAGTAATCTGATCAAGATCACTATAATCATAAACAACATTACGGTTATAAAAGTTAATTGTGATTGCTTGATCTTGCTCATTAATATTATTAATAACCCCTATATCACCATTATATACTTCCCTGTCATAATTATTTTCTGTCTGCATAACCTTATCGCCAATGGCAAAAGTTTGGCCAAATTTAGTTATGCCACTGCTATAGTTTGGATTCAGTATTTTTTGTAACTCAATATTTAATGATCTAGCTCCTGCACCTCCTCTTTGCATGGGACATAATAATTGAATATCATTTATAGGGTTAAGATTAAATTTATTCGGTATACGATCCTTTATCATCATAATTATTTTATTAATAATATCTTCCCCAGGTTCTGCTTCTATAAAATAAAAGTCTGAGTCTTGTTTTGGAGATGTAAGATTAGGCAAGATACCATTATTCACGCGATGAGCATTAATAATAATATTGCTTGTTGCTGCTTGCCTAAATATTTCAGTTAATTTTACAGTTGGTATAACCTTAGAATTAATAATATCCTTGAGTACCTGCCCAGCACCTACAGAAGGTAGTTGGTCTACATCACCAACTATTAGTAATGCTGAAGTGTGGGGCATCGCTTTTAATAATGCATGAAATAGCGATATATCTACCATTGAAGCTTCATCTATTACCAAATAATCGCATAGTAATGGTGAATCCTCATTACGTTTAAACCCTCCGTGAGCAGGATCGATTTCAAGCAATCTATGTATGGTGGTAGCTTCAAGTTTTGTGCTTTCACTTAAGCGTTTAGCTGCTCTCCCAGTAGGTGCACATAGTTTAATATTTAAATGCTGCGTAGATAATGTTTTAAGTAAGGAGTTAACCAATGTAGTTTTTCCTGTTCCTGGTCCGCCCGTAATAACCATCAACTTATGCTGCAGTGCTTTTTCTATAGCTGTTTTTTGACTTGTTGCAAGTGTAATACCTAATTCTTGCTCTATTGATGGCAAAACGGAAGCGGTATCTATTTTGCCCCAAGTAACAGAAGATTGTGTCAAAAATGATGCTCCTCGCAGCAGAGCTACGAGGTATCTAAAAAAGTTTTAGTTGTTTCTTATGATATCACGAAGCAGAGCTTCGGGGAATTAAACCCTGAGAGATTAACTAGTATTTTAGCGATATTCTTTTCATATATGTAATAACTAGTTAAGAAAATGGATTCTACGTTATCAATAGTATCAATTATTAATACATGAGATGATACTTCTTCTATTATAGCCCGCTCAACTATTTCTTGTTCTATCTCAAGTAATTTCTGAATATTTTGTAGTAATATCTTTTTAGGTAAGCCACAATGACCATCTGACGTCGCTTCAAGTAATATATGCGTTAACCCTGCTTTGGCTCTGATTAAAGAATTCTTATCAATACCTAAATTACGAGCTATGGTATCTGCTGAAATAAATCCAATACCTCTTATATCTTTAGCTAATTGATAAGGGTTATTTGACACTATTTCAATCGCTCTATCACCATATGTTTTGTAGATTCTAGTGGCTCTAGTGGTACCTACGCCATGCGATTGTAGAAACACCATTATTTCACGAATGACTTTTTGTGCTTGCCAATTACTACAAATACGATTAGCTCTGACCTTACCTATCCCATCTATAGTAGATAAAAGATGAGGCACGTGTTCAATAACTTCAAGCACTCTATCTTTAAATGCTAATACTAATTTCTTAGCAAAATATGGTCCTATGCCTTTAATCAACCCAGAGCCAAGATATTTTTCTATACCTTCTAGCGTATCAGGTGGCAATGATTTAATAAAATGTGCCTTAAATTGTTTACCATGATTTCTATCGTTATACCAAATACCACTACATTTTATATATTCTCCTACTAGTACAGATGGTATGTTACCTATAACGGTGATTAAATCCTTATGACCTTTTACCTTAATACGTAATACACAAAAGCCATTATCAGGGTTATGATAAGTAATACGCTCTATGATGCCGGATATATATTCATTAACATCCTGTTGATTCATATAGTTTTATTAAAAACCTTAAAATGTCTCAAAAGTTTTTGTGGTATAGTCATACTGCTAATTTTTGAGCCTTATGCTATTTATATTCACTCCACTTGGCAATAGAAGACAACGGAGCCATATTTGCATCAATTATACTGCCATATATACAAAGTTAAATATGTGGCTATTAGAATCCATAGTAAGTATGGAATCATAATCAGAGATACTGTTTTTATTTTTGGATAAGCTAGCAAAATTAGCATACCAACTATAATATCCATGGAAATCAAAATAAGAAGAGAAGTTTTGATCAGGTGAAAGTAAAAAAACAAAGGGGTCCAATAAGCTGAGTCACATACAAAGTTTTGATAGTATTCAGCACTGGAAACGTCGTAGAACGCCAAATTACCCATCCACAAGCCCCAATGGCACTGTACAAAATATTCCACACGACTGGAAATATATAATTTGGCGGTGTCAGAGGTGAACGATTTAAGGTACTGTACCAAGTGCTAATTTCTGCTATAGTGCAAGAGCCAATAATCGATCCAATCGCTACGAGTGCTACAATCCAAGTAATCAAAGTGAGGTATTTTTTTCTATAGTTCAGTCTCATCTATTGCTAAGTATTTATAATATATTTGTATGTATGAGGATATATCCTCTTGATTGCCTTATCCCAGCGATACGTTTAATCTCTCAGGGTTTAATTCCCCGAAGCTCTGCTTCGTGATATCATAAGAAACAACTAAAACTTTTTTAGATACCTCGTAGCTCTGCTGCGAGGAGCATCATTGTGCATATTTATTTCATGCTGGGTAGTGCAATGAATCACTTTATAATTGCCTTGATTAGAGTACAAAGAACCCCAGCTACATATCAGGTCAGTAGTACCAAATAGATTGTCTTGAGTAGTTAATCTATAATATTTATGATCTTTAGTCCAATAATAGTCTATGTGCATTCATTATCAATATTAGTGCTGCGTCCTAGTGCTGAGATTATGATATATATTACAAAGATTATTGTTAGTATAATAACTGGCATAACACATATGGCAAGTAACGTTAATATTAATAATATTATGCTAGAATATACGATTTGTGTATATTCAGTATTGTGCAAAATATCTACACAACGTACTGACATTGCCTCACCTTCAGCACCCCATAATGCGATCGTAGATTCTGTATTTAAAACACAACATTGAGTATATGCAAATATAACATCCCAATTATAATTCTGTAACTTGATTATGACGGGATAAAATACCATACATATTGATATAGCAAGAGCAGGAATAATTTTCTTTTGATCTGATATAAAACGCCACCATATTAGGCAAATTTTTTTAAAACAAGTGTTGATATTGTGCATTACGTCTAAACTTAATATTTAGAGATTAATAATGTCCTACCTTTACTTTTCCATTTATCAATAATCTTCGGATTAAATGATTTATTAATCCACTGCTCGCTAATGTTACAAAAATCATCGACAAAACAAAATAATGCAGTAATATCTTTCTTCATGGGGATACTCTTGTTTTTTTGCTAAAAATTATATAGAGTATCTTCTATCCCTTGTAAATACTTACTTCCAAACCTAGATTAATCCAGAATTCAGGTTTCTAATATAGGCTCAACAAAAAATTACACAATCATTGCAAAAGACTCGCTTATGGATAAGTGAAAATGAAGGAGCTAAATTTTGGCTTGGTAATTTTACTGAGATGAAAAATAGAGGAGTAAAAGATATCTTAATTGCTTGTAGTGATAATCTAACTGGTATATCTGATGCTATTGCATCAGTATACCCGAAAACTGAACATCAAATTTGTATTGTCCATCAGATCAGGAATAGCCTCAAATATGTATCATATAAAGATAGAAAGCAATTAGCAGCGGATTTGAAACTAATCTATACTTCTGCTACTGAAAAAGAAGCAGAATTAGCTCTTGAGTCATTTGATCAAAAATGGAGTAAGCAATATCCGCATATAGCTAAATCTTGGTATAATAATTGGGATAATTTGATAATTTTCTTGCAATATCCAAAGGAGATTCGTAAGATTATTTACACTACAAATGCGATAGAATCGCTGAATAGCCAATTGAGAAAAGTTACTAAGAATAAACGCATCTTTCCAAATGATGACGCAGTATTTAAGGTTTTATATCTGACAATTGATTATATTACCAAAAAATGGTCTATGCCTATCCCCAATTGGAATGAAGCTATGGCTCATTTTATGATCAAATTTGATGGTAGGATTTAATGGCTCACGAAATTTACACAATTGATGAAACAGAGCCACAGAGACATACATTTAAATTTTAAAGAATAGTTATTTTCATTTTGATGAACTTTTAGTATTGTAACTTACTGGTCCTAATAGTTATGGACAAAGAATATTCAAAATTAACTAATGCCTACAAAACATGCATATTAAACGACTTATGGAGTGTATCACTCAGATTGATAATAAATACTTCGAACTCATTAGTTGTGTTATTAATGAGACGATGCAAGAGATTATTGATATTGAGCACTTTCACGACCATGGACCTCGGGCTATTTCAACAGATGAGTTATTAATACAGATTACTAACAGTATAAACGAGTATACTGCTGAAATGTTTATGACATGTATACTCGAATTCTGCATTACTAATTATTATCCCTTTGAACAAGAAGAGTGGAATTGCATTAACTATTTTTTAGAGTTTCATAAAAGTACTTTAACATTAAAGGAGAGGAGATATCTGAATGCTCTAAATAACTCTTATATGAGTATCTATAAAGTCACGTCTGTGACTGCTGGACAATTTATAATCTTAGAGGATCAAATAGATTTAGAACTCCCTAATATTACTGTATTTGATAGGTCTCTTAGTAAGAATATAACGGAAGGAACATATATTGCGACACGTATAGTACAAAAACAGGCTACTAAATCTGAGTTATCCTCCTCTATTATTCCTATGCCTAAAGCAATTATTAATAACTGTATTAATGCTATACGTAATATAACTAACCTCATGTCTAATAATCTAGTAATTAAATCACTGTCAGGTGGTGAGGAGATAGAGGATAATGATACCAACAGACTATTAATAAAAAAAATGTGGGTTAAGGAAATACTGGAGAGTATTTATTTATATTATACTAATCCTCAAGATTATCACGATATTTTAGACTACGATGGTAACCCTTGGAATCCATGTATAATAGAGTTTGACATTAACACCTCTGCATTAAAAATTAAGAATGTATTATCATCAGTTAAGGAATTTACATTAGATCAGGGATATAAAAATAGTAATAATTGGTTATGGCTAGGACAAAGATATAAATCGCTAGATCCAGCAGGTTTTAAAGAACATATCCCAGAGGTAAATAGTCATGGTAAAGAACCATTATTTAATGGTTTATTTATTACCAATGAATACGATGGAGAATCATACCATATATTTGCAGAGATCAAGTTAATTAAGAAAAAGTTATTAGTGCATGTTCACTCATATCAAAGAGCCAATATTGCACAAGATAAAATCCAAACCATATTACAAGACATGGTATCTAATGCAACTATATATCCTGAGAATGACATTAGGAGCGGTCACAATTTATTTAACATAAAAACTGCGAACTCTTTGAATTAAATGATGCTCCTCGCAGCAGAGCTACGAGGTATCTAAAAAAGTTTTAGTTGTTTCTTATGATATCACGAAGCAGAGCTTCGGGGAATTAAACCCTGAGAGATTAAGAAAAGTGGTGAGTGTATCAATCTATAATTTGTATTATATATCCAATAATTTACTTTAAATTGTAGAAATATCGCTTTTAAGCTGATAAAAGCACTAAATATTTAACTTTAAATATAAATTTTTACTTTAGTCAGAAAAATTAGAATTTTTGTCAAAACTTCAGTTATAGCTAACGCGAAAAGGTTTTTACCATAGTTTTTGTATTTACTCACATATTCACCAGATCTAAATCCTATTAAACATTGCTGGACTAACTTTAAAAACTGTTTACATAAAATTATTGATCAATGCCTAAGTTTTTCCTAATCTGTGGTAGAAACATTTCCGTGTTAGCTATACCTACTGTGCTCATAAAATATCCTTTACTCCAAAACTCACTTCCCCATAATTTTTCTTTAAGATTTGGATATTTCTCAAACATGTTCTTAGAAGTAATACTTTTTATGATTGGAGTTATTTTTGTTGGGCTATACATTGGTATTGACTGTAATAAAAAATGTACGTGATCTTTATCTACTCCTATTTCTAAAAATCTAATTTCATAACGATCTTCTATGTGCTCACAAATTTTACACAAATAATCATCTAGTTCTTGATTGAATATTACTCTTCTATACTTTGCCGGCGTTACTAAATGATATATTCGTACTGTGACATTATGACTCTTATGTATATAACTGCTTTCTTCCATTCAAGTAGTATATCACGAAGCAGAGCTTCGGGGAATTAAACCCTGCGAGATTAAAAAAGTATAAAAAAATTGGAATACATTTCTCCTTATGGAAAGGATTTTGTCAAAACTTCAGTTTTAATAAAAACCATGAAACACGCATTTTTTGATACAGTGATGCGTATAAAATAGTTGACTATTTAATTTAGGTCATATTTAATTAGAATGATAGCTAACTTTCAAAACACGATATATGAATAATAACTTTGACGGAGATAAAAGTAGTTTGTTAAAGGCACGCTATGATAAGCTTAGGGGAATGATGTCTGCAATAAGTAGTAATGTTCCAGTTGTAACAATTGCTTCTTTGAAGGAACAGATTATTGCTTTATCACAGTTAGCTAGTGCAGTGGGAATTACTTTAGAGATGAGTGGTTTAAAAGCCTTAATAGCAGCTAAAGAATCTGAGATAGAATTTAATCAGGCTAAAATTAATACTGAATTACGCACTCAGGATAATAAGAAACTAACTCAAGAACAACAAGAAAGGGCTGAGCACGATAAAGAAATTAAATCTATTTATGAAAGTTTTGATTCTTTTCATAAAAACTCCCTTAAGCAAGGAAAGAAATATAATAAACGTTTTGACAAAGCCTTAGAAAATATCGAGAAAGGTTTAGATATTGATGAAGATACAAAAGAGGCGTTAACCAAAACAGAAAATGAAATAGAAGAAGAAAAGGCATGTTGGAAAGCAACTGTTCTAACTAGGAACAAGGCTGAAGAGGAGTATAAATATCATTCAACAAAGATTAAGGAAATTAATAACAAGATTGTTGACCTTGAGCCTCATTATCATAAGGAAATAGTTACTTTAGTGTATCAGAGAAAATATCATGATAAGTGGCTGTCACAGGCCAAAGAGAAAATATCTCAGTGTGAGGAACGTTATAAACTAAGGGATGAGGAGGCTCTAAAACTTAAAAAATGCCGATATGCAGTAGAACAACACAAGAATCAAGACAATAAAGAACAGATTCAACATAATAAGGATTTTATTACCAAACGTGAAGAGTATTTTTATAAGATATATGGAGTTCATTCGGAAAAAGTAGCAGAGGAAGCAATGAAGAAAGATACTGATCAAATTCGGAACTCTCTGATAGAAAACAGCAAAAATAATAAGAAGAAAGGTGATAGTAAATGGAAAACAATGGATAAAACCAAAGCCAATGATAAGGCTAAAAGTAATCAACAATGGACTATTTAATCTCTCAGGGTTTAATTCCCCGAAGCTCTGCTTCGTGATATCATAAGAAACAACTAAAACTTTTTTAGATACCTCGTAGCTCTGCTGCGAGGAGCATCATTACAACAACTACGTATCATGTCTCAAGAACTGATAAAGCTTTACTAATAAGAATTGTATTATCTAGCAGGGAGAATATTATTATGATGAAATCAAAAAGCAACTCAGAAAGAGGCTTAAATACAGCTGATGAGTTTTATAAGTTAGGAGAACAAGAATATAAAACAAGGGGAGAGATGCTTACAACAGGAATAGGGACAAAGGTTGAAATAGAAAGTTATGGAGGACTAGCGGCTGGTTCTTTTTATCAGGCATTAGCTTTAGGTCATCAGAAAGCTCCTTTTGCTCTATATGCTTGTTTCGGTCAAGGTATAGGAGTGGATCAAGATGATAATCTTGCAGCTATGATGTTTGGGGTGGCAAAGAAGCTCAAAGATCCAAGATGTAAAGGTTTAAAAGTCAAAATCCCTAAATATATGGAGAGTAAAGTTAAGGAAGTTACAAAGTTAGTACAAGAAACTCATAATAAAATTCCTGATGAAGGCGTTAGTACGTGTACAGTTCTTAAACAAATGGAAATATTTCAAAGTATTACACTTCTGGACGGAAGATCACTACAAGATTGTTTTATTACTAAGCAAAGCACTACCAATGATGTATGTGAAGCATCTACTTCTGCCCATGATACCTCTGTTGACAGTGGTTTACATGATACGTCGTTTGACGCATTACAAGATATTGCAGTGGGTGGCATGAGCCCTGATCATCATCACTGAAATGAAATGGGTACCATCAGTAAGAGATTCATAGACGTAGTTACAATAAAGATGTAAGAGCCTGTCTTGAAAGTGGGTTTGATAACAAAAATAATAGACTCAATTGGTTGTACCTCCATATTACAGTTTAGCTATAGCCTATAATTCCTAGACAGTAATAATAAATGAAGCAATAGATTTGCTGATAGAAGGCGGAGTAGATTTAAAAACAGTACTAAGTCAGCATGGATTAATGTCCCCCTTCGGGGATCAAAAATCCCTCGCCTTTAGGCGAAGGGAAGATATAATGAAATTGCTTTAGCAATGAATTTATATCAAGAAATATGAGAAGTTATAGAAAGAATAGTCATAGTCAGTATGATTTAAAAGTGCATCTTATATGGATACCAAAATATAGGAAGAGAATATTGATAGGCAAAGTATCGGAAAGGACTAGAGATTTACTGAGGCAGATTTGCATGGAACATGAAGTACATATAATTTCAGGGAAAATATCATGTGATCACGTACATATGTTTATCTCATATAAGCCGCAAATATCTCTTAGCAAGTTAGTACAGTATTTAAAAGGCATTAGCTCAAGAATTTTATTGCAAGAATTTACTCATTTACGAAAACAATTTTGGGGCAATCATTTGTGGGCTAGGGGCTATATGGCAGTCAGTTCGGCTTTGTTGCATAAATAAAATTTGTAGAGCAAGAGTGGTGATAATCTGGTAAGATGTCCTGAATTAAAAAATAATCCAGATTATATGAGATCTCGGAAGAAAGCCCCTTTTAGTAAATCACGCAAGTATTCTAAATATAAAATAACGAATTGGTCAGAATATAATAATTTTTTACGCAATAGGGGTCGCATAGATTTTATGATTGCCAGTGATTTGGCGATTGGCTGGTATGCTGATTACAGAGAGGAAATGAAACGAGGAAGACCTAGACGCTATAGTGATCACGCTATATTACAGTGTTTGAAGATCAGATGCTTATTCGGTCTTAAGTTACGCCAAACCCAAGGCTTTATAAACTGGCTCTTTGAAATATCGGGTTTATCTATTAGATGTCCAGACTATACAACATTAAGTAAGCGTATGAAGTCATTAGATCTTAGGTATTTACATGGAAATCAAGATAAAGAATTTAGTTGTATTTCAATGGATAGTACAGGGATACAAGCCTACACAGGGAACGAATGGCTAGAAAATAAGCATGGTAAGCAATATAAGCGTCGCATATGGAAAAAGCTACATATCGTTATAGAAGATCAAGGTATGATACTTGCCGATAGTACCACAGAGCATACTATAGATGATAGATCACAGATTGGACTACTAATAGCTAATGTCAGAGCCAAGGATTTTCTGGGAGATCGAGGGTATGACGGTGAATCTACATATCAATTGTTGAGAAAGAAGAAGATAAAACCAGTTATTAGACCCCCAAACTCTTCAGTAAAAGTTCAATCGCTTAGGGATAAAACTGAGAGAGATGCAGCTGTTATATATCAACAAAACAAAGGATACCAAGCATGGAGGGTAAAGAATAATTATGGTAGAAGGGAGCGTGTAGAGAACACGTTCTTTCGATTTAAAACTTCTTTTGGTAGTAAGTTTCTATCAAGACATGATCAAAATATGACAAAAGAAATGTCTATTAAATGCCACTTATTAAACAAAATGTTTGAAATTGGTAAACCTATCTCTGTGCCTGTTGGCTAGGCTAGCATTGCGGGGTTAGGGGCAGTATATTCAAAAGCTTATTTATGCAACAAAGCCATGAGAACTATTGCTGATAAATATATTGGTGAAGGTATTGCTAAAGGCATGCAGATTGGGGAAGCTAAAGGCATGCAGATTGGGGAAGCTAAAGGAAAATATGAAGTAGCTAAAAATATGCTTTCTGCTGGTTCTGATATTCCTTTTATCTCTAAAGTTACAGGACTTTCTATCTCTGAGCTCAACCAGCTTCTCAAATCCTAATCTACAAGTCAAAGAAATATCTCTTTGACTTTTCTTATGGATTTTGACACTACTTTTTGCCGCAAAACCCTATGAATATAAGGCTTGTATAGTTTTGGCAGACGTACTAGCTAGTGCTTCTTTGGTGACTCAGGGTTTAATACCTTTATCTTTTTCGCCTTACTTTGTTCTTTTTTAGGTATCTTAACAGATAATACACCATCTTTGACTTGTGCCTCTATATGCTCCTCATCAATATTAGAAGGTAAACTTATGGAACGGTAGAAAGAGCCATAATATCTTTCTTGCATATGATAATTATGATCTTTCTTCTCAGAAGATTGTTCTTTTTTACCTTCAATAGTTAGGATATTATTATCTATCTTTAAATCAATATTATCTTGTATTACACCTGGAAGTTCCATTTCTAGACTATAATCAGAGTCATTTTCAACAATATCAGTTCTAGGTGATAATACTCTATCATTGTAAGAAGAAGGCCACGAAGAGATTTCATTAAAAAAGTTAGTAAAAATATCATCAACATAACTTCTTCTACTTGAGTTATTTTGTAGTTCTGATTTATTTCTAACACGTGGTAAATTAAAAGTCATAAAACCTCCTATTAAATAAAGTTAAAAGTTCAAATATTAACAGTACTGCAATAAGTAAAAATGATTATTTATTATTCTCATCATTGAATTGGTATTTCTTTTGCATCTTGGTCTTTGATTGCAATTCTAGGCAAAGTAATAGTCAAAATACCATTTTTTAACTGAGATGCAATAGCCTTTTGATCTATATCATCATATAAAGATATCACATAATTAAAGTTTTTATTTAAATGCTCAGTAGCACTATCTGCTTTTGTATCTTCAACTTTACCTTCTATGAAAAGCTTGCGATTATTTGTTTTAATTTTAATGTCCTTCTTATCATATCCCGGTACTTCTAGGACTAGAATATATTGCTTGTCTTGGGTAATAAGTTTGCTTTTGATAGAACTGGCGTCATAGATCGAGAGTCTATCATCAAATATACTATTCCAGTAATAATCAAAGGACGAAAAAGGACGGTTAATAAAATCTAACGGATGACGTAAGTAAATAGAATAATGATTATTATTTGATGTGTTTTGATTTCCAGATGCAATAGTAGTATTTGCTAAGAAAATAACAGTAATGCAAGTTATCAAATATAATTTAATATTGTTGTATAACATAATTTTTTCCTTTATTACGAATTAACAATAAAATATACCAAATATTATTGATCTCGTCATAAATTTTTATCCTAAATAATTATATAGTTTAAGCATAAAAAAATTCAAGTCCTATTGGTAATTTCGTACCTTTATGGGAGTTTATAGCTAACGCGAAAAGGTTTTTACCATAGTTTTTGTATTTACTCACATATTCACCAGATCTAAATCCTATTAAACATTGCTGGACTAACTTTAAAAACTGTTTACATAAAATTATTGATCAATGCCTAAGTTTTTCCTAATCTGTGGTAGAAACATTTCCGTGTTAGCTATAGGTGCTGTCTCACTAAGTGTGGAAATTGCTAGGATAGGTTATATTAACAATAATATAATTTATCAGGAATAACATGAGTAACACTAACCAAGAGAAAATAAAACAAGCAGTAGATTTGCTAGTAGATAAAGATACTGATTTAACGAGTTTTTTTGCCAAAGACGGAATGTTAAAGCAGTTAACTAAGAATATATTTGAAAGAGCCTTAAAAGCTGAGATGGACGAGCATCTTGGTTATAGCAAGTATGGTAGGATAGAGACTGAAAACAGCAGAAATGGTGTAGGCAAAAAAAGCATCATTACTGAAGGGGGAGTATTGGAACTTGAAGTACCACGTGATAGAAATGCTGAATTTGCTCCTGTACTAGTACCGAAACGTCAGACAAGGATTGATGGATTAGATCAAAAGATATTATCCGAGTCTTTTGCAATGATTGTGTAAATTTTTGTTGAGCCTATATTAGAAGTAATTAAAAATATAGGTAACAGAAATGCAAATAGAGAAGAATAAAAAAATAAATGAAGCAATAGATTTGCTGATAGAAGGCGGAGTAGATTTAAAAACAGTACTAAGTCAGAATGGATTAAGATAGTGGACTAATGGTATGGACCTCCTGATATAGAGAATGAAAAGCAGTTGCTAATCTTCTAGGGTTAATATTTAACATATTAAAACAACAATTAAGGAGGTCCATATGGAGGTTACTACAATTGGTATAGATATTGCAAAAAGAATTTTTCAAATTCATGGTGTAGATAAAAATGGCAAGACAGTATTAAAGAAAAAATTGATGAGAGATCAGGTTTTGACATTTATGGCTAATTTACCACAATGTTTAGTAGGGATGGAAGCTTGTGGTGGTTCTAGTTATTGGGCAAGAGAAATAACTAAATTAGGGCATGAAGTAAAACTAATGGCACCGCAATTTGTCAAACCATATGTTAAAACTAATAAAAATGATCAAGCAGATGCTGAAGCGATATGTGAAGCCGTGACAAGACCTAATATGAGATTTGTTGCAATTAAAACTATAGAGCAACAAGAAATTTTATCAATACATAGGGTAAGAGAGAGATTGGTAAAAAATCGTACAGCACTTGCTAATGAAATTAGGGGGCTACTACATGAGTTTGGTTTTATTGTTCCTCAAGGCATTAATAAGGTTATCACAAAATTAATTGAGATTTTAGATGCAGGGAAATTAAGCCAGTTAAGTTATCAAACATTTAGTGAACTAAAAGAAGAATTCTTAGATAATAACAGAAAAATAAAAGAGATAGAAAAACGATTAACAATGATAGCAAGTAACCTAACTCAATATCAACGATTAAGAGCTATACCTGGTCTTGGTTTAATTACTGCTACTGCTTTAATAGCATCAATAGGTAATGCTACAAGTTTTGAGAATGGCAGGCAATTATCGGCATGGCTAGGATTAGTGCCAAGACAACATTCAAGTGGTGGGAAGGATAAGCTGCTGGGAATTAGCAAGCGAGGTGATGTATACTTACGCACTTTATTAATTCAAGGGGCTAGAGCTGTACTAAATGCCAAGATAAGATTTACATCGGAAGAACAGAAATCTAAAAAAGATTTTAGCCAATTTACGAAATGGATGTTTAATTTATCTGAGCGAAGTAGCCATAATAAAACGACAGTTGCCATAGCTAATAAGTTGGCAAGAGTGGTGTTTGCTGTACTAAGATCAGGAGATGATTATGTAGAGAGTAAAGTTTGTAGCTAAAGAGTGTGTAGCATAGCACTTATAAGTAAAATAAATGGTGATTTATATAATGAATAGGTAAAAGCAAAACAATATGTAAGAGATTCCAACCCGAAATATGCTTGAGATAATTAATATTGATGGTAAATAAGACAAACCTTAGCTTACAAAAAAACTGCGTTTTTCAGTGGCTCTTTTAGAAGCCGATGGACTGATAAGTATATAGTTTGTAAGCCAGCGAATTCCATCAGGGCTGTAGAATAAATTAGGTTGATTTATCAGCTATAAGCCGGATACATGACTGCATTTGTTTGTTTTTATTATTGATGTTATTTTTTTCTTGCATTCTACAGGAGGTCCATACATGAAAAATCAAGTGTAATAGTTGAGATTATATCTTACATTTAGTAAAATAAATTAATTATTAAATGGAGATAAAGAATGAACTTAAATCAAAAAATAATAAAACCAAAATTAGGTTTACTTGAATTAGCTAAGAGCCTTGGTAGTATATCATCAGCATGTAAAGCGATGGGATATAGTAGAGATAGTTATTACAGATTTAAAGAACTGTATGAAACTGGTGGCGAAGAAGCGTTGTATGAAATTAGTCGAAGAAAGCCAATAATAGCGAATAGAGTTGATCCTGCTGTAGAGAAAGCAGTACTAGATATGGCAATAGAATATCCAGCATATGGTCAGCTAAGAGTATCAAATGAGCTTAAAAAGACAGGTGTACTTGTATCACCTGGGGGAGTAAGATCAATTTGGTTACGTAATGATTTAAACAACATCAGTAAAAGACTTAAAGCATTAGAAGCAAAAATGGCTCAAGATGGTATTGTGCTTACTGAGGCACAATTACAAGTGCTAGAGAAGCGTCGTAATGAAAAAGAAGCTCATGGAGAAATTGAGACACAGCATCCAGGGTATCTAGGATGCCAAGATACATATTATGTAGGCAACTTTAAGGGTATAGGTAAGGTTTATTCTCAGGTATTTATTGATAGCTACAGCAGAGTAGCTGATGTTAAACTATATACTGATAAAACAGCTTTAACTGCTGCTGATATGCTTAATGACCGAGTGTTACCATGGTATGAGACTCAAGGGATACCAATACTTCGTATTCTGACAGATCGTGGGTCAGAATATAAGGGGAATATAGAGCATCATGCTTTTGAATTATTTCTAAGTATCGAAGGTATAGAGCATACTACTACTAAAGCATATTCTCCTCAAACAAACGGTATGTGTGAGCGTTTTAATAAAACCATGAAACAAGAATTCTTTGATACAGCTATGCGGAAAAAGATTTATACAGCTCTTGATGACCTACAATTAGATCTTGATATCTGGCTAGAGTATTTCAATAATGAAAGACCTCATTCTGGTAAATATTGTTATGGAAAAACTCCTATGCAAACTTTTAAGGATAGTAAGAAATTAGCTGTTGAAAAGAATAATGAAATCTTGTATCTTGAATATGTATCTGACAGTCAAAATTTAACTGACAATCAGGGGCAAAATTTATAGTGTCTGTAAGATCAAATCTTAACTTCTACAAATCAAGACAAAAAAATGAGTAGTATGTTTTCCTAATTTTTCGATTATCAGGCAGCAATTTGCTGATAATTTTGCATATAATTCAGATATACATTCATAGGCTTTTTATAACCAATACTTGAATGAAATCTGTGATAATTATATTTATTCAGATAATGATCAATCCCCTCTTTTAACTCTTTAACATTGTTAAAATCAATGATGCTCCTCGCAGCAGAGCTACGAGGTATCTAAAAAAGTTTTAGTTGTTTCTTATGATATCACGAAGCAGAGCTTCGGGGAATTAAACCCTGAGAGATTAATAAAGATACAATTATATTTTAAAGTTCTAAAAAACCTTTCTATTACTATATTATCAATACTTCTACCTTTGCCATTCATTGAAATTTGGATATCATGCTCCTTGAGAATATTTATGTGGTCATAACTGGTATATTGGCTACCTTGATCACTATTAAATATCTGTGGAGCGTTATACCTGAAGTTTTGACAAAAATTCTAATTTTTCTGACTAAAGTGAAAATTTATATTTAAAGTTAAATATTTAGTGCTTTTATCAGCTTAAAAGCGATATTTCTACAATTTAAAGTAAATTATTTGATATATAATACAAATTATAGATTGATACACTCGCCACTTTTTTTAATAAAAATTTTTTGTCAAAACTTCAGTTATACTTACTGAGAGCTTGTTTCAAGACATCAGTTACAAGAGATGAATCCATAGAATTTGACAGTTTATAGTCCGTCCGCCAAAACTCTACAAGCCTTATAGATAATATGGTTTTAAGACAAGAAGTAATACAACAATCCGTAAGAAAATGATAAAATATGGTCATAAACCTTATGGATTTCAGTCAATGCCAATAGACAACATTATCAAATCGCAAGAACAAGGGAAACTGTTTGGTTATAAATTAAAAGAAGAATTAAACCCAAATAATAAGCTATATAAATTAAGAGAATTAATAAATTGGTCTAGGCTCGAAGAGTGGTTATCAAAAAATGTTTGTATTAAGAAATTTGGTAGAAATAGAAAATGTCATAGAGTGATGCTTGGCATAACGATGCTACAAGCAATGTATAATTTTTCAGATTCATTATCAGAGGAAGAGCTAAAAGAGAATATGTATTGGCAGTATTTCTGCGGGTGGGAATATATAGAAAAAGACATAGCTATCTCGGAAACTAGTATACGACGGTTTCGTAGTGTATTAGGTGAAGCTGGATATAATGAGATATTATCGGAGTTGATCAGGGTTGGGATAAAAACTAACACAATTAAAAAAAAAGATTTGGAATTAATCATCGCTGATACGACTGTACAAATTAAGAATATCAAACACCCACACGATGTTTATTTAATGGATAAAGCTAGGCTTAGCATAGTAAAGCTTTGCAACAGTTTGGGTATACATTTGAATGAAACATACGCTAGAACCTATAAACGCGATATAGTAAAGCTATGGAAATATAAAGAACATAGTAAAGCCAAGAAGCGTTGGAAAATAATGAAGCATTTAAAAATATTACTGGGTCGTTTGATTAGAGTATGTGAGCGTGAGATCAAAAATAAGCAATTAAACTTGTCTCTCAAAAATCAAGAAGTATTGCAAAAAATAAAACAAATACATAACCAATCTGTTTTAAAAAGAGAAGCTAAAAAGCAATATAAAGAAGATAACAAAGTATTATATAGTTTTCATGCCCCTGAAGTAGAGTGTATAGGAAAGGGAAAACGCAACAAGCCATATGAGTTTGGCAATAAAGTAGCGGTAGTAGTAAGTGGTCGTAGAAATTTTGTTTTATCCGCAAAATCGTTTCATAATAATCCTTATGATGGTCATACATTGCATCAGAGCTTTGAAGCAGTAGAGAGTGTCACTGGAATCAAGATAAAGAAATCATTTGTTGATCTTGGGTATAGTGGTAGCAATGTAAAGGAGAAGAGTAAGGTATATACCCCAAAAACGCGGAAGAAGTTGTTACAAGAGGACAAGTCTATGATCAAGAGACGCAGTGCCATAGAACCAATAATAGGTCACTTAAAGCAATATGGTCGGATGGGTAGAAACTTCTTGAAAGGTATGATAGGAGATATTATCAATCCAATAATCTCTGCTATTGGTTTGAATTTACGATGCATTGCAAATCATTTACAAATCGTGTCTAACTCCACATAAATCAAAAATATCATCATGCAAAAACTAGATGAACGATAAAAAATCGTTAACAATAGCTCGTCCGTCCGCCAAAACTCTACAAGCCTTATAGATAATATGGTTTTAAGACAAGAAGTAATACAACAATCCGTAAGAAAATGATAAAATATGGTCATAAACCTTATGGATTTCAGTCAATGCCAATAGACAACATTATCAAATCGCAAGAACAAGGGAAACTGTTTGGTTATAAATTAAAAGAGGAATTAAACCCAAATAATAAGCTATATAAATTAAGAGAATTAATAAATTGGTCTAGGCTCGAAGAGTGGTTATCAAAAAATGTTTGTATTAAGAAATTTGGTAGAAATAGAAAATGTCATAGAGTGATGCTTGGCATAACGATGCTACAAGCAATGTATAATTTTTCAGATTCATTATCAGAGGAAGAGCTAAAAGAGAATATGTATTGGCAGTATTTCTGCGGGTGGGAATATATAGAAAAAGACATAGCTATCTCGGAAACTAGTATACGACGGTTTCGTAGTGTATTAGGTGAAGCTGGATATAATGAGATATTATCGGAGTTGATCAGGGTTGGGATAAAAACTAACACAATTAAAAAAAAAGATTTGGAATTAATCATCGCTGATACGACTGTACAAATTAAGAATATCAAACACCCACACGATGTTTATTTAATGGATAAAGCTAGGCTTAGCATAGTAAAGCTTTGCAACAGTTTGGGTATACATTTGAATGAAACATACGCTAGAACCTATAAACGCGATATAGTAAAGCTATGGAAATATAAAGAACATAGTAAAGCCAAGAAGCGTTGGAAAATAATGAAGCATTTAAAAATATTACTGGGTCGTTTGATTAGAGTATGTGAGCGTGAGATCAAAAATAAGCAATTAAACTTGTCTCTCAAAAATCAAGAAGTATTGCAAAAAATAAAACAAATACATAACCAATCTGTTTTAAAAAGAGAAGCTAAAAAGCAATATAAAGAAGATAACAAAGTATTATATAGTTTTCATGCCCCTGAAGTAGAGTGTATAGGAAAGGGAAAACGCAACAAGCCATATGAGTTTGGCAATAAAGTAGCGGTAGTAGTAAGTGGTCGTAGAAATTTTGTTTTATCCGCAAAATCGTTTCATAATAATCCTTATGATGGTCATACATTGCATCAGAGCTTTGAAGCAGTAGAGAGTGTCACTGGAATCAAGATAAAGAAATCATTTGTTGATCTTGGGTATAGTGGTAGCAATGTAAAGGAGAAGAGTAAGGTATATACCCCAAAAACGCGGAAGAAGTTGTTACAAGAGGACAAGTCTATGATCAAGAGACGCAGTGCCATAGAACCAATAATAGGTCACTTAAAGCAATATGGTCGGATGGGTAGAAACTTCTTGAAAGGTATGATAGGAGATATTATCAATCCAATAATCTCTGCTATTGGTTTGAATTTACGATGCATTGCAAATCATTTACAAATCGTGTCTAACTCCACATAAATCAAAAATATCATCATGCAAAAACTAGATGAACGATAAAAAATCGTTAACAATAGCTCCATATCAAAATTAGACCAACACAGAAATGTATCAGTAAAAATTAACATAACTTATTAATTTTTATTGAAAATCTTAGCAATTTGTTGTCAAAACTCTATCCCATTACAAATGATCAGGATTTGAAGTGTTTTTGGCGGATAGACTAGCTCCATATCAAAATTAGACCAACACAGAAATGTATCAGTAAAAATTAACATAACTTATTAATTTTTATTGAAAATCTTAGCAATTTGTTGTCAAAACTCTATCCCATTACAAATGATCAGGATTTGAAGTGTTTTTGGCGGATAGACTTTATAGCTCAATATGGCCTTGCTATGCCAATCTATAATAGCTGCCATATACATAAAGCCACCATTAGTGATGAACGAACATTAGAATTACCCATGACGAATATTAAAATTACCCATTTTTGAGTAAAAAATATTGTCTAAAGTGTTACATTATTATCCTCCGATTTTATAGTTAATTTTTTGCCTTTAGCTGTAGCGATTCTATAACTTTCAGTATTGAGTTCAAGAATTGAAGAATGGTGAACCAATCTGTCAATAACTGCTGACGTAGTCATTTCATCTTTAAAAATAGTATTCCATTTTGCAAAAACTAAATTGCTAGTACAATGATGCTCCTCGCAGCAGAGCTACGAGGTATCTATCCAAAAAGCTTTAACTGTTTTTGTTGAAATGCTTTATAAGAAGGTTTGCCTGAACCTTGATTCTGTACATAATTACGTAATTTCTGCTCATCACCATGTTTACCTACTGTGCTCATAAAATATCCTTTACTCCAAAACTCACTTCCCCATAATTTTTCTTTAAGATTTGGATATTTCTCAAACATTTTCTTAGAAGTAATACTTTTTATGATTTGAGTTATTTTTGTTGGGCTATACATTGGTATTGACTGTAATAAAAAATGTACGTGATCTTTATCTACTCCTATTTCTAAAAATCTCATTTCATAACGATCTTCTATGTGCTCACAAATTTTACACAAATAATCATCTAGTTCTTGATTGAATATTACTCTTCTATACTTTATACTTTGCCGGCGTTACTAAATCAGGAGTTTCGCACTTAGCAAAATTGTGTATTAGTTAGAAGCCATTTAATGTTGTTCTGAATTGATGTTTTTATAACTTCCCAAGTTTGTTGATATAAAGTAATGTTTTCATTTATCCTCCTTTTGTTCATATCAAGCCAGGCCAATACAGCAAGGCAAATATGATTTCTTTGAGCTCGACCCGTGCGTGCCTGACAGCATTCAATACCACAAGTTTGTTTCAATTCTCGATGATAAACTTCTATAGACCAACGCGCCTTAACAATTTTCTCTATTTGCTCACGTGTAGGATTCTCTAAATTAGTTGTTATGTAATCAATGCGACCATTTTTTGCCACAAACTTAAATACCGTAACCCAACCGTATCCACGTAGGTGAATTTTTAGCCCTTCATCGGGAATCTCTAAAGTTTCCAAGCTAACATTACGATTAACTTTTCTATTTTTTCTTAGGTTGGTAACCCATATCCAACCTAAATTACGTATATGTTTTAAATTATCCAAACCACTATACCAAGCATCCATAACTATAGCATCAGGCTTGATACCTCTTTCTTTAGCTAAAGTAAGCATATCACAAAAATGCTCGTTCTTTGTTTTACCATCAGTTTCTTTATCATATATTCTATAATCTACAGGAGTAGATTGATCAATTTGAGTATTGTAATGCAGTAAGTTTACCATTCCTATACCAGGTATAACATCATGTACAGCCCCAGAATATTGATAATTTACAAGCTCGATCCTCTTACTGTATTGCTTTGACAATAAGGTGTCATCTCCTACTAATAAACAAGGATCTTCCAGATCAATATATTTTGACACTTTGCTATAGATTTCGCTAGGGCGAAAATCCTTACTCTTTAACCATCGACTTGCACTATCGTGCGATAGATCTAATGGACTTACTTCAGATAATGCTTTGCTAGTATATCTTACACTACTTGCTTGTAAGAATGATTTATATAAATCTTTGCTACATTTTGATCTTGTCATTTTTATCTAAAACTATTTTTCTCTAGATTAGCATATTATTTGCTAAGTGCGAAACTCCTGTAAATGATATATTCGTACTGTGACATTATGACTCTTATGTATATAACTGCTTTCTTCCATTCAAGTAGTATATCACGAAGCAGAGCTTCGGGGAATTAAACCCTGAGAGATTAATAATAAGTTTATCTTGTCTCACTTTCACTACTAAACAGTCAAAATATACTATAGGCTCTGTCTCATCAATTGTGTAAATTTCGTGAACCATTAAATTCTACCATCAAATTTGATCATAAAATGAGCCATAGCTTCATTCCAATTGGGGATAGGCATAGACCATTTTTTGGTAATATAATCAATTGTCAGATATAAAACCTTAAATACTGCGTCATCATTTGGAAAGATGCGTTTATTCTTAGTAACTTTTCTCAATTGGCTATTCAGCGATTCTATCGCATTTGTAGTGTAAATAATCTTACGAATCTCCTTTGGATATTGCAAGAAAATTATCAAATTATCCCAATTATTATACCAAGATTTAGCTATATGCGGATATTGCTTACTCCATTTTTGATCAAATGACTCAAGAGCTAATTCTGCTTCTTTTTCAGTAGCAGAAGTATAGATTAGTTTCAAATCCGCTGCTAATTGCTTTCTATCTTTATATGATACATATTTGAGGCTATTCCTGATCTGATGGACAATACAAATTTGATGTTCAGTTTTCGGATATACTGATGCAATAGCATCAGACATACCAGTTAGATTATCACTACAAGCAATTAAGATATCTTTTACTCCTCGATTCTTCATTTCAGTAAAATTACCAAGCCAAAATTTAGCTCCTTCATTCTCACTTATCCATAAGCCTAAAATATCCTTTCTGCCAGATAAATCTATTCCTAAAGCTACATATACTGATTTATTAATAATAAGTTTATCTTGTCTTACTTTCACTACTAAACAGTCAAAATATACTATAGGGTATACTGATTCAAGAGGTCTACTCTGCCAAATCTTGACCTCATCTATTACTTCATCTGTAATCCTGCTGATTAGGCTCTCACTGATCTCAGCTCCATATAATTCTTGCAATTGTGTTTTAATATCAGACACACTCATACCCTTCGCATATAAGGATATTATCTTTTGGTCTAAGCCATCTATTCTTGTTTGTTTCTTTGAGACTATTATAGGTTCAAATTTACCTTGTCTGTCTCTTGGAACATTTAGCTCTATAGTACCATTCTCACTAATCAGATTCTTACTAAAACTACCATTCCTCGCATTCTCAGTTCAGCTCTATCATACTTGCTATAACCTAAATGTTCTGACATCTCAGCATGCAGTGCTCGCTCTAAAATACCCTTGGTTAATTCCTTAATTAATCCATTCTGACTTAGTACTGTTTTTAAATCTACTCCGCCTTCTATCAGCAAATCTATTGCTTCATTTATTTTTTTATTCTTCTCTATTTGCATTTCTGTTACCTATATTTTTAATTACTTCTAATATAGGCTCAACAAAAATTTACACAATCATTGCAAAAGACTCTTTAATATTCGTCATGGGATAGTGGACTAATGGTATGGGCTTTGTTGCATAAATAAGCTTTTGAATATACTGCCCCTAACCCCGCAATGCTAGCCTAGCCAACAGGCACAGAGATAGGTTTACCAATTTCAAACATTTTGTTTAATAAGTGGCATTTAATAGACATTTCTTTTGTCATATTTTGATCATGTCTTGATAGAAACTTACTACCAAAAGAAGTTTTAAATCGAAAGAACGTGTTCTCTACACGCTCCCTTCTACCATAATTATTCTTTACCCTCCATGCTTGGTATCCTTTGTTTTGTTGATATATAACAGCTGCATCTCTCTCAGTTTTATCCCTAAGCGATTGAACTTTTACTGAAGAGTTTGGGGGTCTAATAACTGGTTTTATCTTCTTCTTTCTCAACAATTGATATGTAGATTCACCGTCATACCCTCGATCTCCCAGAAAATCCTTGGCTCTGACATTAGCTATTAGTAGTCCAATCTGTGATCTATCATCTATAGTATGCTCTGTGGTACTATCGGCAAGTATCATACCTTGATCTTCTATAACGATATGTAGCTTTTTCCATATGCGACGCTTATATTGCTTACCATGCTTATTTTCTAGCCATTCGTTCCCTGTGTAGGCTTGTATCCCTGTACTATCCATTGAAATACAACTAAATTCTTTATCTTGATTTCCATGTAAATACCTAAGATCTAATGACTTCATACGCTTACTTAATGTTGTATAGTCTGGACATCTAATAGATAAACCCGATATTTCAAAGAGCCAGTTTATAAAGCCTTGGGTTTGGCGTAACTTAAGACCGAATAAGCATCTGATCTTCAAACACTGTAATATAGCGTGATCACTATAGCGTCTAGGTCTTCCTCGTTTCATTTCCTCTCTGTAATCAGCATACCAGCCAATCGCCAAATCACTGGCAATCATAAAATCTATGCGACCCCTATTGCGTAAAAAATTATTATATTCTGACCAATTCGTTATTTTATATTTAGAATACTTGCGTGATTTACTAAAAGGGGCTTTCTTCCGAGATCTCATATAATCTGGATTATTTTTTAATTCAGGACATCTTACCAGATTATCACCACTCTTGCTCTACAAATTTTATTTATGCAACAAAGCCAATCGGAATCAATGGAAAATAGAAAATCTTAGTCATTCTATAGAGCAAAAAATAGAATTATCGGATGCAAGTACCGAAGAATCTTTTACTAAAACTCAAGAGATTAAGTTAAATTCTAGAGAGAGAATCAAAGCTCATATTACCGCTAAAAAAGAATTTAATCATGAGAAAAATATGTTGCTAAGTCCAGAATATAAGCAAAAATATGAGGAAGAACAAAAGTTAAAAATTAAACAAAAACATACATTCAAATTTTGAAAGGCAAGTTATTGAGAGAGAATATTAGTGAGATAGTTGCAGTAGTTGAGATTTCATCTTACATTTAGTAAAATAAATTAATTATTAAATGGGGTCTAAACCCATAAAGGAACGAAATTACCAATAGACTCATAGACTCAGTAATGAGTTATGGCTTTGTTGCATAAATAAAATTTGTAGAGCAAGAGTGGTGATAATCTGGTAAGATGTCCTGAATTAAAAAATAATCCAGATTATATGAGATCTCGGAAGAAAGCCCCTTTTAGTAAATCACGCAAGTATTCTAAATATAAAATAACGAATTGGTCAGAATATAATAATTTTTTACGCAATAGGGGTCGCATAGATTTTATGATTGCCAGTGATTTGGCGATTGGCTGGTATGCTGATTACAGAGAGGAAATGAAACGAGGAAGACCTAGACGCTATAGTGATCACGCTATATTACAGTGTTTGAAGATCAGATGCTTATTCGGTCTTAAGTTACGCCAAACCCAAGGCTTTATAAACTGGCTCTTTGAAATATCGGGTTTATCTATTAGATGTCCAGACTATACAACATTAAGTAAGCGTATGAAGTCATTAGATCTTAGGTATTTACATGGAAATCAAGATAAAGAATTTAGTTGTATTTCAATGGATAGTACAGGGATACAAGCCTACACAGGGAACGAATGGCTAGAAAATAAGCATGGTAAGCAATATAAGCGTCGCATATGGAAAAAGCTACATATCGTTATAGAAGATCAAGGTATGATACTTGCCGATAGTACCACAGAGCATACTATAGATGATAGATCACAGATTGGACTACTAATAGCTAATGTCAGAGCCAAGGATTTTCTGGGAGATCGAGGGTATGACGGTGAATCTACATATCAATTGTTGAGAAAGAAGAAGATAAAACCAGTTATTAGACCCCCAAACTCTTCAGTAAAAGTTCAATCGCTTAGGGATAAAACTGAGAGAGATGCAGCTGTTATATATCAACAAAACAAAGGATACCAAGCATGGAGGGTAAAGAATAATTATGGTAGAAGGGAGCGTGTAGAGAACACGTTCTTTCGATTTAAAACTTCTTTTGGTAGTAAGTTTCTATCAAGACATGATCAAAATATGACAAAAGAAATGTCTATTAAATGCCACTTATTAAACAAAATGTTTGAAATTGGTAAACCTATCTCTGTGCCTGTTGGCTAGGCTAGCATTGCGGGGTTAGGGGCAGTATATTCAAAAGCTTATTTATGCAACAAAGCCGCATTGCGGGGTTAGGGGCAGTATATTCAAAAGCTTATTTATGCAACAAAGCCGATCTTACCAGTTCAGCTGGAAAAATGACTACGGGAGTAATTAATACTGTTGCTCAATTTGAGCGTGATTTGTTAATAGAGCGTACTTAATCTGGGCTTGCGAGAGCTAAAGCAAATGGTAAAACTCTCGGACGACCACAAATTTTAGCAGCATTACAAAAAAAACAGGTTATACAGCAACTACAAGAAGGCAAAACTATCACATCTATTGCAAGACATTTTAACACAAGCAGGCAAACCATTATGCGTATCAGAGGTAATAATCTCTAATACTTGCTTGTACCGCTTTACATTCATTGATGATAATAAACACCCAAGATTATGTAAAACAAATTTATAACTTACTTATCTTCTATTTTGTGCTATAATATGTTAATACATATACAAATATTAGTAACTAATTATGGCAGTTTCAAAGTTCCTAGATCCTAAAAATGATGTTGCTTTCAAGAAAATCTTTGGTTCTGAAAAAAACAAAGATATTCTTATCCACTTCATCAATGATATCATGGGATTTAAAGATGATGAACAAATACAGGATGTGACTTTCCTAAGTCCTATCCAAGACCCTGAGATTGCTTATAAAAAGCAATCTCTCGTCGATGTCCTTTGTAAAGCTCAAAACGGTACGCAAATCATCGTAGAAATGCAAGTATCTCCTGCTAAAGGCTTTGAGAAAAGAGCTCAATATTATGCCGCCAAAGCTTATTCTCGACAACTATCCCAGGGACAAAAACAAGATGGTCTATATACTAACCTTAAAGAAGTTATATTTATCGCTATTAGTGATTATATTATCTTCCCTGATAAAACTGATTATATCTCTCATCATGTTATCCTAGATAAAATTACTTTTGAACACGATTTAAAGGATTTCTCTTTTAGCTTTATTGAACTACCTAAATTTAATATAGATAAAATTGAAGACTTAAAAACTATTACCGAAAAATGGTGCTATTTTTTTAAATATGCTGCTAACACAAGTGAAGCTGACCTGCAGAAAATTATAGGTAGCGATCTTGTAGTAGGGCGTGCTTATGAAGCATTAAATCAGTTTAACTGGAATGAATCAGAACTCCTTGCTTATGAGCAGGAAATTAAACGCATCATGGATAACAAAGCTGTCGAAGATTTCATGATTGAATCTGCTGAAGCTAGAGGCGAAGCTAGAGGTATGCAGATCGGAAAAACTGAAGAAAGAATAGCAATAGCAAGAAACTTAAAAAGATCAGGAGTGGCAATTACAATAATATCTGAGGTTACTTGCTTAACTAAAAAGCAAATTGAAGAATTAGATGATTAAATTTTAAGTTGAGTTAACTATTGTCATTGCTAAAGTAAAAGGGACCACTAAATTACGTGAAAAAGGGATCAGCATATTTCATACAAAATCACCATGACACATGTAATGGTGCAATGTTACATATGAGGGGGCTTGCCGCCACAGCTGTCGAAAGTAGAAGAGAAGAAATAAGTATGTAAAAAAGTATTAGGAAGAGGTAAACAGATAACTAAAAAATTAAAAAGGTTACCCTGAATGGAAATAAAAGAAATAATGAACTTAATTAGTGATAAGAGGCTGATAGAAGTAGGGGAAAAATATACCGTAGATAAAGCCAATCATAAAATAACGGGAGCATTTATTTAAAAAAGTTTTGTTAGGTCATCACTACTTGGTAGACCGATTAGCTTAAGGACATTAGAGGAAATAGTACCGGCAACTTTAGAGTTTAAGTAGTCTTCTTAAAACAAAAAAGGTTGGTAAAAATAAAATAGACCATAGTTCTATTGGTAAAAGATTAAAAACAATAAAGACAGAATATTTCAAAGCAATTTATGATGAACTAGTAGAAAAGTATAATAGCCATTTTAATAAGATAGAAAGAAAACAATTACACATATTTGATTCAACAACTATTAATCTTTCCGGCAGAGTAATTAAAGATGGATTAAAAATAGGAGGAAAAAAGAATGATAGTCAAGTAAAGCTTAGTGTAGGTTTAAAGGGACAAATACCATCTAATATAAGATTTTGCAATGATAAATCTGAAGCAAGTGATGATGTAGCATTAGTTAAAGCTATAAATGAATCTAAGCTAGATAGTCCGTCCGCCAAAACTCTACAAGCCTTATAGATAATATGGTTTTAAGACAAGAAGTAATACAACAATCCGTAAGAAAATGATAAAATATGGTCATAAACCTTATGGATTTCAGTCAATGCCAATAGACAACATTATCAAATCGCAAGAACAAGGGAAACTGTTTGGTTATAAATTAAAAGAAGAATTAAACCCAAATAATAAGCTATATAAATTAAGAGAATTAATAAATTGGTCTAGGCTCGAAGAGTGGTTATCAAAAAATGTTTGTATTAAGAAATTTGGTAGAAATAGAAAATGTCATAGAGTGATGCTTGGCATAACGATGCTACAAGCAATGTATAATTTTTCAGATTCATTATCAGAGGAAGAGCTAAAAGAGAATATGTATTGGCAGTATTTCTGCGGGTGGGAATATATAGAAAAAGACATAGCTATCTCGGAAACTAGTATACGACGGTTTCGTAGTGTATTAGGTGAAGCTGGATATAATGAGATATTATCGGAGTTGATCAGGGTTGGGATAAAAACTAACACAATTAAAAAAAAAGATTTGGAATTAATCATCGCTGATACGACTGTACAAATTAAGAATATCAAACACCCACACGATGTTTATTTAATGGATAAAGCTAGGCTTAGCATAGTAAAGCTTTGCAACAGTTTGGGTATACATTTGAATGAAACATACGCTAGAACCTATAAACGCGATATAGTAAAGCTATGGAAATATAAAGAACATAGTAAAGCCAAGAAGCGTTGGAAAATAATGAAGCATTTAAAAATATTACTGGGTCGTTTGATTAGAGTATGTGAGCGTGAGATCAAAAATAAGCAATTAAACTTGTCTCTCAAAAATCAAGAAGTATTGCAAAAAATAAAACAAATACATAACCAATCTGTTTTAAAAAGAGAAGCTAAAAAGCAATATAAAGAAGATAACAAAGTATTATATAGTTTTCATGCCCCTGAAGTAGAGTGTATAGGAAAGGGAAAACGCAACAAGCCATATGAGTTTGGCAATAAAGTAGCGGTAGTAGTAAGTGGTCGTAGAAATTTTGTTTTATCCGCAAAATCGTTTCATAATAATCCTTATGATGGTCATACATTGCATCAGAGCTTTGAAGCAGTAGAGAGTGTCACTGGAATCAAGATAAAGAAATCATTTGTTGATCTTGGGTATAGTGGTAGCAATGTAAAGGAGAAGAGTAAGGTATATACCCCAAAAACGCGGAAGAAGTTGTTACAAGAGGACAAGTCTATGATCAAGAGACGCAGTGCCATAGAACCAATAATAGGTCACTTAAAGCAATATGGTCGGATGGGTAGAAACTTCTTGAAAGGTATGATAGGAGATATTATCAATCCAATAATCTCTGCTATTGGTTTGAATTTACGATGCATTGCAAATCATTTACAAATCGTGTCTAACTCCACATAAATCAAAAATATCATCATGCAAAAACTAGATGAACGATAAAAAATCGTTAACAATAGCTCCATATCAAAATTAGACCAACACAGAAATGTATCAGTAAAAATTAACATAACTTATTAATTTTTATTGAAAATCTTAGCAATTTGTTGTCAAAACTCTATCCCATTACAAATGATCAGGATTTGAAGTGTTTTTGGCGGATAGACTAGATAAGGAAGATATATTAATATTTGATAGGGGAATTTGTAAAACAACTACCTATGAAGATTTCAGTAACAAAGAAATAAAATTTGTTACTAGAGTACAAACTAACAGACGCTATAGAGTTATTAAAAAGTTAGAGATCAAGCAGAATCAAAACAATCATAGTAACTTACAAATACAAAGTGATGAGATTATTAATTCAGGAGTTTCGCACTTAGCAAAATTGTGTATTAGTTAGAAGCCATTTAATGTTGTTCTGAATTGATGTTTTTATAACTTCCCAAGTTTGTTGATATAAAGTAATGTTTTCATTTATCCTCCTTTTGTTCATATCAAGCCAGGCCAATACAGCAAGGCAAATATGATTTCTTTGAGCTCGACCCGTGCGTGCCTGACAGCATTCAATACCACAAGTTTGTTTCAATTCTCGATGATAAACTTCTATAGACCAACGCGCCTTAACAATTTTCTCTATTTGCTCACGTGTAGGATTCTCTAAATTAGTTGTTATGTAATCAATGCGACCATTTTTTGCCACAAACTTAAATACCGTAACCGGTAAATTCCAGTATTAATTAAGCCAGATTTATATTTTCTTCCCATACCTCATTGGGTGTTTTATAACCGAGCACTTTTCTTGGTAAATTATTTAAAAAATCCTCAATTTCTTGTAATTGCTTTATTGTTAATTTTTTTATATCTAAAGATTTAGAGTATACTCTGTGCACCATTGAGTTAATCTTCTCTATCAATGGTTTTTGCCATGGAGAATAAGGATTGCAAAAATATACTTTTCGTTCAGATTTTGGCAATAGTTGTTCATGATTGGTAAATTCTTTGCCATTATCTAACGTTATGCTTTTGATTATATGCGACAATTGTTTAAGTTTTTTATTCATGTTACCAATCACATCTTGTGTTCTTTTTGAACGGTTTAAAGTGAGAAACACTTTTTGTGTTCTGATATCCACAAGAGCGCCTATATTACGACTTTGATTACCTTTGTTAAAAGTTAAATCACCTTCTAAATGACCTATTGCTGCTATCTTTCTATTTATCTCTGGTCTTTCAGTAATGGAAACTCGATTTGGTATTGTAATTCTTTTGTTTCTGATTCTTGTACCATGATGCAACCTATTTTTCCTTTTTCTTGCTAAAGATAAATATAATTTTTGCCTTTGTGCTATAGGAGATGTATAAATAAACTGGTATATACTCTCTGTAGAAATATTGACAGTATCTCGTGATAGTTTACGTCTACCTGAAATTATATCTGGTGAAATACCCTGTGTTAACTGCTTTATTATTTCTGCTCGTAAATTATTATCAATATCTAATTTTCTTTTTCTCTTACCTTGCCTTAAACTGCAAGCAAGTGTGTTAGCCCTATCTGGTCTATAATTATGCCTCATTCTCTTGAGTTCATAACATATAGTGCTTTTATCACGGCCAATCTTTGTCCCTATATATCGCGAGCTATAACCACTCTTATTCATTTCGTATATTTTAAATCTTTCATCTATCGTTAAATGAGCCATGATATATCTATATTTAAATGATGCTCCTCGCAGCAGAGCTACGAGGTATCTAAAAAAGTTTTAGTTGTTTCTTATGATATCACGAAGCAGAGCTTCGGGGAATTAAACCCTGAGAGATTAAAAATTGATTATATCTGGCTTAATTAATTATAGAACTTTCCAACCCAACCGTATCCACGTAGGTGAATTTTTAGCCCTTCATCGGGAATCTCTAAAGTTTCCAAGCTAACATTACGATTAACTTTTCTATTTTTTCTTAGGTTGGTAACCCATATCCAACCTAAATTACGTATATGTTTTAAATTATCCAAACCACTATACCAAGCATCCATAACTATAGCATCAGGCTTGATACCTCTTTCTTTAGCTAAAGTAAGCATATCACAAAAATGCTCGTTCTTTGTTTTACCATCAGTTTCTTTATCATATATTCTATAATCTACAGGAGTAGATTGATCAATTTGAGTATTGTAATGCAGTAAGTTTACCATTCCTATACCAGGTATAACATCATGTACAGCCCCAGAATATTGATAATTTACAAGCTCGATCCTCTTACTGTATTGCTTTGACAATAAGGTGTCATCTCCCACTAATAAACAAGGATCTTCCAGATCAATATATTTTGACACTTTGCTATAGATTTCGCTAGGGCGAAAATCCTTACTCTTTAACCATCGACTTGCACTATCGTGCGATAGATCTAATGGACTTACTTCAGATAATGCTTTGCTAGTATATCTTACACTACTTGCTTGTAAGAATGATTTATATAAATCTTTGCTACATTTTGATCTTGTCATTTTTATCTAAAACTATTTTTCTCTAGATTAGCATATTATTTGCTAAGTGCGAAACTCCTGTAATTTATACAGTGCTAACAAAATAATCAAATGTAATTTAAGATTAATAAAAACCATTGATTATAAGAACAAAGAAATATGGTTTTTAGCAAATTTATCGGATAGTTCTGCTGAAGAGATAGCAGAGATATATAAGAAAAGATGAGATATAGAAGTATTTTTTAAATTCATAAAACAGCATTTACAGTTTAAACATTTTATCAGTCATTCTCAAAATGGAATGAGAGTATATTTATATAGCATATTAATAGCTGCAATTCTATTTACCATATTTAAAAATATAAATAAATTAAAGGGTTTTAAGATTCCATTATTACGATTTTGCTTATTACTAGAGAAGGAAATAATTCGTGATATTGTAATATTGTCTGGGGGCAATATTGATCTTATAAAGTTTAGATTATAACTATGTATATCTAGTCTATTCGCCAAAAACACTTCAAATCCTGATCATTTGTAATGGGATAGAGTTTTGACAACAAATTGCTAAGATTTTCAATAAAAATTAATAAGTTATGTTAATTTTTACTGATACATTTCTGTGTTGGTCTAATTTTGATATGGAGCTATTGTTAACGATTTTTTATCGTTCATCTAGTTTTTGCATGATGATATTTTTGATTTATGTGTAATAGTTGAGATTATATCTTACATTTAGTAAAATAAATTAATTATTAAATGGAGATAAAGAATGAACTTAAATCAAAAAATAATAAAACCAAAATTAGGTTTACTTGAATTAGCTAAGAGCCTTGGTAGTATATCATCAGCATGTAAAGCGATGGGATATAGTAGAGATAGTTATTACAGATTTAAAGAACTGTATGAAACTGGTGGCGAAGAAGCGTTGTATGAAATTAGTCGAAGAAAGCCAATAATAGCGAATAGAGTTGATCCTGCTGTAGAGAAAGCAGTACTAGATATGGCAATAGAATATCCAGCATATGGTCAGCTAAGAGTATCAAATGAGCCTAAAAAGACAGGTGTACTTGTATCACCTGGGGGAGTAAGATCAATTTGGTTACGTAATGATTTAAACAACATCAGTAAAAGACTTAAAGCATTAGAAGCAAAAATGGCTCAAGATGGTATTGTGCTTACTGAGGCACAATTACAAGTGCTAGAGAAGCGTCGTAATGAAAAAGAAGCTCATGGAGAAATTGAGACACAGCATCCAGGGTATCTAGGATGCCAAGATACATATTATGTAGGCAACTTTAAGGGTATAGGTAAGGTTTATTCTCAGGTATTTATTGATAGCTACAGCAGAGTAGCTGATGTTAAACTATATACTGATAAAACAGCTTTAACTGCTGCTGATATGCTTAATGACCGAGTGTTACCATGGTATGAGACTCAAGGGATACCAATACTTCGTATTCTGACAGATCGTGGGTCAGAATATAAGGGGAATATAGAGCATCATGCTTTTGAATTATTTCTAAGTATCGAAGGTATAGAGCATACTACTACTAAAGCATATTCTCCTCAAACAAACGGTATGTGTGAGCGTTTTAATAAAACCATGAAACAAGAATTCTTTGATACAGCTATGCGGAAAAAGATTTATACAGCTCTTGATGACCTACAATTAGATCTTGATATCTGGCTAGAGTATTTCAATAATGAAAGACCTCATTCTGGTAAATATTGTTATGGAAAAACTCCTATGCAAACTTTTAAGGATAGTAAGAAATTAGCTGTTGAAAAGAATAATGAAATCTTGTATCTTGAATATGTATCTGACAGTGGCTCTGTCTCATCAATTGTGTAAATTTCGTGAACCATTAAATTCTACCATCAAATTTGATCATAAAATGAGCCATAGCTTCATTCCAATTGGGGATAGGCATAGACCATTTTTTGGTAATATAATCAATTGTCAGATATAAAACCTTAAATACTGCGTCATCATTTGGAAAGATGCGTTTATTCTTAGTAACTTTTCTCAATTGGCTATTCAGCGATTCTATCGCATTTGTAGTGTAAATAATCTTACGAATCTCCTTTGGATATTGCAAGAAAATTATCAAATTATCCCAATTATTATACCAAGATTTAGCTATATGCGGATATTGCTTACTCCATTTTTGATCAAATGACTCAAGAGCTAATTCTGCTTCTTTTTCAGTAGCAGAAGTATAGATTAGTTTCAAATCCGCTGCTAATTGCTTTCTATCTTTATATGATACATATTTGAGGCTATTCCTGATCTGATGGACAATACAAATTTGATGTTCAGTTTTCGGATATACTGATGCAATAGCATCAGACATACCAGTTAGATTATCACTACAAGCAATTAAGATATCTTTTACTCCTCGATTCTTCATTTCAGTAAAATTACCGAGCCAAAATTTAGCTCCTTCATTCTCACTTATCCATAAGCCTAAAATATCCTTTCTGCCAGATAAATCTATTCCTAAAGCTACATATACTGATTTATTAATAATAAGTTTATCTTGTCTTACTTTCACTACTAAACAGTCAAAATATACTATAGGGTATACTGATTCAAGAGGTCTACTCTGCCAAATCTTGACCTCATCTATTACTTCATCTGTAATCCTGCTGATTAGGCTCTCACTGATCTCAGCTCCATATAATTCTTGCAATTGTGTTTTAATATCAGACACACTCATACCCTTCGCATATAAGGATATTATCTTTTGGTCTAAGCCATCTATTCTTGTTTGTTTCTTTGAGACTATTATAGGTTCAAATTTACCTTGTCTGTCTCTTGGAACATTTAGCTCTATAGTACCATTCTCACTAATCAGATTCTTACTAAAACTACCATTCCTCGCATTCTCAGTTTCAGCTCTATCATACTTGCTATAACCTAAATGTTCTGACATCTCAGCATGCAGTGCTCGCTCTAAAATACCCTTGGTTAATTCCTTAATTAATCCATTCTGACTTAGTACTGTTTTTAAATCTACTCCACCTTCTATCAGCAAATCTATTGCTTCATTTATTTTTTTATTCTTCTCTATTTGCATTTCTGTTACCTATATTTTTAATTACTTCTAATATAGGCTCAACAAAAATTTACACAATCATTGCAAAAGACTCCTGACAGTCAAAATTTAACTGACAATCAGGGGCAAAATTTATAGTGTCTGTAAGATCAAATCTTAACTTCTACACTTAAAATGAGTACTCCATGGCAGCTTTCTTACCACAAAAGGCTACAGAGATTTTAAATATCTTATTTATATGAGGATAATTATCAATTGTAGTATAATATTTCTTATCATTTATTTGCTTTAATCCTTCTTGCGCCGCTTTGACTAATGTTGTTTCTTCTTTTTCCACTTTATACTCAATAATAAATGCTTTATCTCCTTTATCGCTTCTTGCAATAAGTCGGTGATCAAACCTACCATAACCTGATTCTATATTCGATTCTATAATGTAATTATGAGATAATGGGGCGAATATACCTCCCATTAAATTATGGTAATCACGCTCGCAATACAAATCATGATAAGAGGTCGAGCATATAAAATACTTCTTTAACTGATCAAAAAACTTACCTATCTCACCTTGGGTTAATAATTTCATGAAATGATCATACTCACTCTTTGTCCTTATATTTAATTTATTACTAATCCAACCTATGACACGATTAACATATATACTTTTTATCTCTTTATTTGGGATAGATAAACTATATAAAGGATACTCCTCATCACTATTATCAAGTTCTGCATTTAAATAACCTGCAAATACCAATAAACTAAAAAACACATCTTGATTATTATTGATATCCGTCAATGATATTTGCTTATATAAATATTTAGTTACTTTTTTATTCTCTATTAATCTCTGTAAATCATGCTGTACATCATCAGATTTCAATACTGTATCTATTAAAGATGTACCACCACTATCTACCCAATAATGATCTAATTTCTTAGATGATATACATTGCATGATAGACCACGGATTATATAATAACTCTTCTCCTATCTTATAACCATTATACCAATCTCTAATTTTCGTCTGTTTAATTTCAACTGAAGCTTGACTCAGTAACTTTGATACTTCTGATTCTGTAAAACCATAAAACTTAGAAAAATTATTATCAAGTACTGTATATTCAGTAATATTATTTAAATCTGAAAATAAGTTAGCCTTAGCAATCCGAAGTATCCCCGTAATAACTCCTTTCTCTAAATACTCATTACCTTTTAAACATGAACCGAATATACCTCTAAATAATTCAAGTGCATTTTCAAACTCTCGTGTCTCTCCAAATTTATAATAAGCTTCATTTATTGGAGTATCATATTCATCAATTAGTATGTATACTTTCTGTTTAAAATGCTTAAACAGTAACTTACTCAAAAATAATAATGCACTGTGTATTCTATCTATTGTTATATTATTACTTAAATAATCCTCAAACTTGTTCTTATCCAGAGAACTAATGTAAGTACTGTTCAGTAAATACTCATGATCTTCAAAAACTGTGATTATTTTTTCCCTTACTTTAGCTTCTATAATTTGATAATTATTACCTTTTATATCCTTAAGGCTCAAGAAAATTACAGGAAATGCTCCTTGTCTTTTCATTGCATACGCTACACTTGCTATTTTTAAAGAATGTAATTTTTTTGGTTCATTATAACGTGCATTCAACTCAAGTGCACCACCCGAAAATAATTTTTTATTTACTTTCTGCTCATCTGCTAAAACATTACCATCTACATCTACTTCTATCTCAAAAAATCTCTTTATCATACTCATATTAATACTTTTACCCCAACGCCTTGGTCTAGCTATGAGTATTACTTCACTCCCATTATCTAGTAATTCTTTTATCATCAGACTCTTATCAATAAACAAATCACCACCTACTACTAATGTAGAAAAATCATCCGTACCTGATATTATTTTAATGATAGGACTACTATTAGTAGCATATTGTTCCTCATACTTCTTAATGGCTTGTACTATTTCTATAGTCTGTTGTGGTAATATAGCTAAAAACTTTGCTTTAACATTATCCACAACATCTGTGAAAAACTGACTTATCTTTTCCTTGCTTATATTTTTACTACCACTAGCAATAGCGTCTTGCCATATTTTGTGACTGTGTGTCCATTGATATAAATACTTACTACTATGCTCACCATATTCAGAATAAATCTGATAAATGAATTCTCGGGTTTTTAAACTAAATCCATTAACATTAACCTTATAAGGCAAAGGAATAGGATCAGTACCATATACTTTAAACTCATGATATAACTCGCGTACTACCGGTCCATGTTGCCACGCCTCAATCTCCTCCTTAAATAGTGGTGCGTCATATAATGCAAGATGAATCCCTTGCGCTATATACATTAGCTTTTGTAATTTTAATTGCGTAATTACATCACCCGCCTCCCTATCCACTAATATTAAAAGATACTTAGCTACGTCTATAGCACTTAGGATATCTTCCTCTTTATCTATTTTCTCTTGTAAATCTTGATTCTCTATCATAATCCTAACTCCATTTAATGATTATATTCTATATATTTAAAACCAAAAGTTCCTGATATTCTTGATATAGCATAGCCATACCTACTTTTAATAAAGTCAGACATAAATTTATTTGGCATGGTAAGTGTTAGAAGATTAGTCTCCCGTGCTTCAGTAACTAAAGCTTTTGAAAACCAGCTATTATCTATATCCTTACCAAACTCTGCTATCAAATCTTGTCTAATCCCATACCATGCCGAAGTGGATGGAATAGCACTGAAATAGCACATTTCTTGCTGCATACTACACTCTTTTGTATTTATATACATTTCTTCAGGTGAAGCCTTACTGGTTGCTTGTGCCTTTTCCAAATCCTTAGATGCTGTAATGATTTCTACATAATACCCATTAACGCCATATACTGCTTCTAATTGCTCGCTTAAAGTTGCTATCTGTCTCTCACTTAAATCTAGGTAGCTTGGAATTAACACAGTTATAAAGCTATTGTAGGCATTTGTCTTAAATTCTACCTTAGTCAGTATTGCATATGCTACACAGCTACTATAGCACCCTGCTATTTTCTTTCTAACCTGCATTTCTTTGCTTAGATCAAATGAATTCTCTATTTAACTTAGATATTTCTCATATTCAAGTAGGTTTTTCTCATCTGTTCCTATGTTACAGCTAAACCTAAATGTTGGATGATTCACTTGTGGGCCTTGATGGTTCTCGTTCTTTAATGCTTTTACCATGTAGTCTGAAAAGGTAAATTTGTTCTTAAATCTCTTCTCAGGATATTTGATATAGAGCTTTAACAATAACTGATTTGTGAAGTTAGTATCAAATTCTCTATTTGCTTTAAAGTTGAGCATATTTGAGTCTTTCTCTGATATTGGGTAGAAGTGTCTAAAGTCTTTATGTTTCCTATCATTGCTCGCTTTAGGCTGAGAGGATGTTTTCGTTGAGGTGAGAATATCAAAGTTGTTTTTGATGTTTATTTTATTTTTTCTGTCAGAGATATCTTGGATGGTACTAGAAGCATCTTCAAGATTACTATTGGACAGAGACGGTAAAGCATCGATAAAATCCTTAATAGAATTTTTTAAAGATTTAGATGAAAGTGAGCAAAGCTCACTTTCCAAATGCTGTGAATTTGAAGTCTGCAAAAATGTTTGTGGATTTGGCTCTGTCTCATCAATTGTGTAAATTTCGTGAACCATTAAATTCTACCATCAAATTTGATCATAAAATGAGCCATAGCTTCATTCCAATTGGGGATAGGCATAGACCATTTTTTGGTAATATAATCAATTGTCAGATATAAAACTTTAAATACTGCGTCATCATTTGGAAAGATGCGTTTATTCTTAGTAACTTTTCTCAATTGGCTATTCAGCGATTCTATCGCATTTGTAGTGTAAATAATCTTACGAATCTCCTTTGGATATTGCAAGAAAATTATCAAATTATCCCAATTATTATACCAAGATTTAGCTATATGCGGATATTGCTTACTCCATTTTTGATCAAATGACTCAAGAGCTAATTCTGCTTCTTTTTCAGTAGCAGAAGTATAGATTAGTTTCAAATCCGCTGCTAATTGCTTTCTATCTTTATATGATACATATTTGAGGCTATTCCTGATCTGATGGACAATACAAATTTGATGTTCAGTTTTCGGATATACTGATGCAATAGCATCAGACATACCAGTTAGATTATCACTACAAGCAATTAAGATCAGGAGTTTCGCACTTAGCAAAGTTGCGAATCAGTTAAAAGCCATCTGATATTGTTTTGAATTGATGTTTTTATAACTTCCCAAGTTTGTTGATATAAAGTAATGTTTTCATTTATCCTCCTTTTATTCATATCAAGCCAGGCAAATACTGCAAGGCAAATATGATTTCTTTGAGCTCGGCCCGTGCGTGCCTGACAGCGTTCAATACCACAAGTTTGTTTTAATTCTCGATGATAAACCTCTATAGACCAACGTGCCTTAACAATTTTCTCTATTTGCTCACGTGTGGGATTTTCCAAGTTCGTTGTTATGTAATCAATGCGACCATTCTTTGCCACAAACTTAAATACCGTAACCCAACCGTATCCACGTAGGTGAATTTTTAGCCCCTCATCGGGTATCTCTAAACTTTCCAAGCTAACATTATGATTAACTTTTCTATTTTTCCTTAGGGTGGTAACCCATAGCCAGCCTAAATTACGTATATGTTTTAAATTCTCCAACCCGCTATACCAAGCATCCATGACTATGGCATCAGGATTGAGACCTCTTTCTTTAGCTAAAGTAAGCATATCACAAAAATGCTCATTCTTTGTTTTACCATCAGTGTCTTTATCATATATTCTATAATCTACGGGAGTAGATTGAGCAATTTTAGTATTGTAATGTAGTAAGTTTACCATTCCTATACCAGGTATAACATCATGTACAGCTCCAGAATATTGATAACGTACAAGCTCAATCTTCTGACTGTATTGCTTTGATAATAAGGTGTCATCCCCCACTAATAAACACGGTGCTTCCCAATCTATATATTTTGACACTTCCTTATAGATTTCGCTAGGACGAAAATCCTTACTCTTTAACCATCGACTTGCACTATCGTGAGATAGATCTACTGGACTCACTTCAGATAATGCCTTGCTAGTATATCTGACACTACTTGCTTGTAAAAATGATTTATATAAGTCCTTGCTACATTTTGTTCTTGTCATTTTTATCTAAAACTATTTTTCTCTAGATTAACATACTTTTTGCTAAGTGCGAAACTCCTGAAGATATCTTTTACTCCTCGATTCTTCATTTCAGTAAAATTACCAAGCCAAAATTTAGCTCCTTCATTCTCACTTATCCATAAGCCTAAAATATCCTTTCTGCCAGATAAATCTATTCCTAAAGCTACATATACTGATTTATTAATAATAAGTTTATCTTGTCTTACTTTCACTACTAAACAGTCAAAATATACTATAGGGTATACTGATTCAAGAGGTCTACTCTGCCAAATCTTGACCTCATCTATTACTTCATCTGTAATCCTGCTGATTAGGCTCTCACTGATCTCAGCTCCATATAATTCTTGCAATTGTGTTTTAATATCAGACACACTCATACCCTTCGCATATAAGGGGTAAATTCCAGTATTAATTAAGCCAGATTTATATTTTCTTCCCATACCTCATTGGGTGTTTTATAGTCCGTCCGCCAAAACTCTACAAGCCTTATAGATAATATGGTTTTAAGACAAGAAGTAATACAACAATCCGTAAGAAAATGATAAAATATGGTCATAAACCTTATGGATTTCAGTCAATGCCAATAGACAACATTATCAAATCGCAAGAACAAGGGAAACTGTTTGGTTATAAATTAAAAGAAGAATTAAACCCAAATAATAAGCTATATAAATTAAGAGAATTAATAAATTGGTCTAGGCTCGAAGAGTGGTTATCAAAAAATGTTTGTATTAAGAAATTTGGTAGAAATAGAAAATGTCATAGAGTGATGCTTGGCATAACGATGCTACAAGCAATGTATAATTTTTCAGATTCATTATCAGAGGAAGAGCTAAAAGAGAATATGTATTGGCAGTATTTCTGCGGGTGGGAATATATAGAAAAAGACATAGCTATCTCGGAAACTAGTATACGACGGTTTCGTAGTGTATTAGGTGAAGCTGGATATAATGAGATATTATCGGAGTTGATCAGGGTTGGGATAAAAACTAACACAATTAAAAAAAAAGATTTGGAATTAATCATCGCTGATACGACTGTACAAATTAAGAATATCAAACACCCACACGATGTTTATTTAATGGATAAAGCTAGGCTTAGCATAGTAAAGCTTTGCAACAGTTTGGGTATACATTTGAATGAAACATACGCTAGAACCTATAAACGCGATATAGTAAAGCTATGGAAATATAAAGAACATAGTAAAGCCAAGAAGCGTTGGAAAATAATGAAGCATTTAAAAATATTACTGGGTCGTTTGATTAGAGTATGTGAGCGTGAGATCAAAAATAAGCAATTAAACTTGTCTCTCAAAAATCAAGAAGTATTGCAAAAAATAAAACAAATACATAACCAATCTGTTTTAAAAAGAGAAGCTAAAAAGCAATATAAAGAAGATAACAAAGTATTATATAGTTTTCATGCCCCTGAAGTAGAGTGTATAGGAAAGGGAAAACGCAACAAGCCATATGAGTTTGGCAATAAAGTAGCGGTAGTAGTAAGTGGTCGTAGAAATTTTGTTTTATCCGCAAAATCGTTTCATAATAATCCTTATGATGGTCATACATTGCATCAGAGCTTTGAAGCAGTAGAGAGTGTCACTGGAATCAAGATAAAGAAATCATTTGTTGATCTTGGGTATAGTGGTAGCAATGTAAAGGAGAAGAGTAAGGTATATACCCCAAAAACGCGGAAGAAGTTGTTACAAGAGGACAAGTCTATGATCAAGAGACGCAGTGCCATAGAACCAATAATAGGTCACTTAAAGCAATATGGTCGGATGGGTAGAAACTTCTTGAAAGGTATGATAGGAGATATTATCAATCCAATAATCTCTGCTATTGGTTTGAATTTACGATGCATTGCAAATCATTTACAAATCGTGTCTAACTCCACATAAATCAAAAATATCATCATGCAAAAACTAGATGAACGATAAAAAATCGTTAACAATAGCTCCATATCAAAATTAGACCAACACAGAAATGTATCAGTAAAAATTAACATAACTTATTAATTTTTATTGAAAATCTTAGCAATTTGTTGTCAAAACTCTATCCCATTACAAATGATCAGGATTTGAAGTGTTTTTGGCGGATAGACTTTATAACCGAGCACTTTTCTTGGTAAATTATTTAAAAAATCCTCAATTTCTTGTAATCAGGAGTTTCGCACTTAGCAAAATTGTGTATTAGTTAGAAGCCATTTAATGTTGTTCTGAATTGATGTTTTTATAACTTCCCAAGTTTGTTGATATAAAGTAATGTTTTCATTTATCCTCCTTTTGTTCATATCAAGCCAGGCCAATACAGCAAGGCAAATATGATTTCTTTGAGCTCGACCCGTGCGTGCCTGACAGCATTCAATACCACAAGTTTGTTTCAATTCTCGATGATAAACTTCTATAGACCAACGCGCCTTAACAATTTTCTCTATTTGCTCACGTGTAGGATTCTCTAAATTAGTTGTTATGTAATCAATGCGACCATTTTTTGCCACAAACTTAAATACCGTAACCCAACCGTATCCACGTAGGTGAATTTTTAGCCCTTCATCGGGAATCTCTAAAGTTTCCAAGCTAACATTACGATTAACTTTTCTATTTTTTCTTAGGTTGGTAACCCATATCCAACCTAAATTACGTATATGTTTTAAATTATCCAAACCACTATACCAAGCATCCATAACTATAGCATCAGGCTTGATACCTCTTTCTTTAGCTAAAGTAAGCATATCACAAAAATGCTCGTTCTTTGTTTTACCATCAGTTTCTTTATCATATATTCTATAATCTACAGGAGTAGATTGATCAATTTGAGTATTGTAATGCAGTAAGTTTACCATTCCTATACCAGGTATAACATCATGTACAGCCCCAGAATATTGATAATTTACAAGCTCGATCCTCTTACTGTATTGCTTTGACAATAAGGTGTCATCTCCCACTAATAAACAAGGATCTTCCAGATCAATATATTTTGACACTTTGCTATAGATTTCGCTAGGGCGAAAATCCTTACTCTTTAACCATCGACTTGCACTATCGTGCGATAGATCTAATGGACTTACTTCAGATAATGCTTTGCTAGTATATCTTACACTACTTGCTTGTAAGAATGATTTATATAAATCTTTGCTACATTTTGATCTTGTCATTTTTATCTAAAACTATTTTTCTCTAGATTAGCATATTATTTGCTAAGTGCGAAACTCCTGGTAATTGCTTTATTGTTAATTTTTTTATATCTAAAGATTTAGAGTATACTCTGTGCACCATTGAGTTAATCTTCTCTATCAATGGTTTTTGCCATGGAGAATAAGGATTGCAAAAATATACTTTTCGTTCAGATTTTGGCAATAGTTGTTCATGATTGGTAAATTCTTTGCCATTATCTAACGTTATGCTTTTGATTATATGCGACAATTGTTTAAGTTTTTTATTCATGTTACCAATCACATCTTGTGTTCTTTTTGAACGGTTTAAAGTGAGAAACACTTTTTGTGTTCTGATATCCACAAGAGCGCCTATATTACGACTTTGATTACCTTTGTTAAAAGTTAAATCACCTTCTAAATGACCTATTGCTGCTATCTTTCTATTTATCTCTGGTCTTTCAGTAATGGAAACTCGATTTGGTATTGTAATTCTTTTGTTTCTGCTTCTTGTACCATGATGCAACCTATTTTTCCTTTTTCTTGCTAAAGATAAATATAATTTTTGCCTTTGTGCTATAGGAGATGTATAAATAAACTGGTATATACTCTCTGTAGAAATATTGACAGTATCTCGTGATAGTTTACGTCTACCTGAAATTATATCTGGTGAAATACCCTGTGTTAACTGCTTTATTATTTCTGCTCGTAAATTATTATCAATATCTAATTTTCTTTTTCTCTTACCTTGCCTTAAACTGCAAGCAAGTGTGTTAGCCCTATCTGGTCTATAATTATGCCTCATTCTCTTGAGTTCATAACATATAGTGCTTTTATCACGGCCAATCTTTGTCCCTATATATCGCGAGCTATAACCACTCTTATTCATTTCGTATATTTTAAATCTTTCATCTATCGTTAAATGAGCCATGATATATCTATATTTAAATGATGCTCCTCGCAGCAGAGCTACGAGGTATCTAAAAAAGTTTTAGTTGTTTCTTATGATATCACGAAGCAGAGCTTCGGGGAATTAAACCCTGAGAGATTAAAAATTGATTATATCTGGCTTAATTAATTATAGAACTTTCCCATCAGTTACAAGAGATGCATCCATAGAATTTGACAGTTTATAGCTCAATATGGCCTTGCTATGCCAATCTATAATAGCTGCCATATACATAAAGCCACCATTAGTTCTAATGTAAGTAATGTCACCACTCCAAACCTCATTCACATTAGGCACATACACTTGCTTTGTTGAGCCAGATTTAGTCCAATATTGATCAAGTAAGTAGCTATAGATCTTATGCTCACTATCGTTTCGAGAAGTAGATTTTTTCTTATGTGGGTAAATAGCTTCTATACCCATCATCCTCATATATTTCAGTACTCGATCTTTACCGACAATAAAACCATCTTCTAGTAACTGTTGATGAATATAGCGATAACCAAATTCAGGATTATCTGTATATATTTCATCTATTCTATTTAAAATACTTAATTTATTTATACTCATCTCCTTGGATTTATAGTAGGCTGTAGATCGACTAATCTTTAATAGTTCACACTGTCTTGATTTTGAGAGTTGATTTAGCTTGGAGTGTACAAGACTCTTTTTATTTGATAAATCCAAGCTTTTGAGCTTTCCCACGGCCCAGTCCCTCTCAACTGTGATTCTACCAAGAGCTTTAGCAAGTTCATCATTTTGCTCTTGTAAATGATTTATTTGTTCTTGATATTCACTCAAAACTTTAGCTGGTTCAAAAGCTAATGCCGCATTACCTAAAAACTGTTTTTTCCAATTTTGAATTGTTTTAACACTTATTGCATATTTTGAAGCTAACTGACCAAGTGTCGACTCCTCTTTTATTAATTCTAATACTATCCCCGTTTTTTCTGGCTTTGTTGCATAAATAAAATTTGTAGAGCAAGAGTGGTGATAATCTGGTAAGATGTCCTGAATTAAAAAATAATCCAGATTATATGAGATCTCGGAAGAAAGCCCCTTTTAGTAAATCACGCAAGTATTCTAAATATAAAATAACGAATTGGTCAGAATATAATAATTTTTTACGCAATAGGGGTCGCATAGATTTTATGATTGCCAGTGATTTGGCGATTGGCTGGTATGCTGATTACAGAGAGGAAATGAAACGAGGAAGACCTAGACGCTATAGTGATCACGCTATATTACAGTGTTTGAAGATCAGATGCTTATTCGGTCTTAAGTTACGCCAAACCCAAGGCTTTATAAACTGGCTCTTTGAAATATCGGGTTTATCTATTAGATGTCCAGACTATACAACATTAAGTAAGCGTATGAAGTCATTAGATCTTAGGTATTTACATGGAAATCAAGATAAAGAATTTAGTTGTATTTCAATGGATAGTACAGGGATACAAGCCTACACAGGGAACGAATGGCTAGAAAATAAGCATGGTAAGCAATATAAGCGTCGCATATGGAAAAAGCTACATATCGTTATAGAAGATCAAGGTATGATACTTGCCGATAGTACCACAGAGCATACTATAGATGATAGATCACAGATTGGACTACTAATAGCTAATGTCAGAGCCAAGGATTTTCTGGGAGATCGAGGGTATGACGGTGAATCTACATATCAATTGTTGAGAAAGAAGAAGATAAAACCAGTTATTAGACCCCCAAACTCTTCAGTAAAAGTTCAATCGCTTAGGGATAAAACTGAGAGAGATGCAGCTGTTATATATCAACAAAACAAAGGATACCAAGCATGGAGGGTAAAGAATAATTATGGTAGAAGGGAGCGTGTAGAGAACACGTTCTTTCGATTTAAAACTTCTTTTGGTAGTAAGTTTCTATCAAGACATGATCAAAATATGACAAAAGAAATGTCTATTAAATGCCACTTATTAAACAAAATGTTTGAAATTGGTAAACCTATCTCTGTGCCTGTTGGCTAGGCTAGCATTGCGGGGTTAGGGGCAGTATATTCAAAAGCTTATTTATGCAACAAAGCCGATCGCTTCAGCATCTGCTTGATCATTTTTATTAGTTTTAACATATGGTTTGACAAATTGCGGTGCCATTAGTTTTACTTCATGCCCTAATTTAGTTATTTCTCGGCTCTGTCTCATCAATTGTGTAAATTTCGTGAACCATTAAATTCTACCATCAAATTTGATCATAAAATGAGCCATAGCTTCATTCCAATTGGGGATAGGCATAGACCATTTTTTGGTAATATAATCAATTGTCAGATATAAAACTTTAAATACTGCGTCATCATTTGGAAAGATGCGTTTATTCTTAGTAACTTTTCTCAATTGGCTATTCAGCGATTCTATCGCATTTGTAGTGTAAATAATCTTACGAATCTCCTTTGGATATTGCAAGAAAATTATCAAATTATCCCAATTATTATACCAAGATTTAGCTATATGCGGATATTGCTTACTCCATTTTTGATCAAATGACTCAAGAGCTAATTCTGCTTCTTTTTCAGTAGCAGAAGTATAGATTAGTTTCAAATCCGCTGCTAATTGCTTTCTATCTTTATATGATACATATTTGAGGCTATTCCTGATCTGATGGACAATACAAATTTGATGTTCAGTTTTCGGATATACTGATGCAATAGCATCAGACATACCAGTTAGATTATCACTACAAGCAATTAAGATATCTTTTACTCCTCGATTCTTCATTTCAGTAAAATTACCAAGCCAAAATTTAGCTCCTTCATTCTCACTTATCCATAAGCCTAAAATATCCTTTCTGCCAGATAAATCTATTCCTAAAGCTACATATACTGATTTATTAATAATAAGTTTATCTTGTCTTACTTTCACTACTAAACAGTCAAAATATACTATAGGGTATACTGATTCAAGAGGTCTACTCTGCCAAATCTTGACCTCATCTATTACTTCATCTGTAATCCTGCTGATTAGGCTCTCACTGATCTCAGCTCCATATAATTCTTGCAATTGTGTTTTAATATCAGACACACTCATACCCTTCGCATATAAGGATATTATCTTTTGGTCTAAGCCATCTATTCTTGTTTGTTTCTTTGAGACTATTATAGGTTCAAATTTACCTTGTCTGTCTCTTGGAACATTTAGCTCTATAGTACCATTCTCACTAATCAGATTCTTACTAAAACTACCATTCCTCGCATTCTCAGTTTCAGCTCTATCATACTTGCTATAACCTAAATGTTCTGACATCTCAGCATGCAGTGCTCGCTCTAAAATACCCTTGGTTAATTCCTTAATTAATCCATTCTGACTTAGTACTGTTTTTAAATCTACTCCGCCTTCTATCAGCAAATCTATTGCTTCATTTATTTTTTTATTCTTCTCTATTTGCATTTCTGTTACCTATATTTTTAATTACTTCTAATATAGGCTCAACAAAAATTTACACAATCATTGCAAAAGACTCTATTTCTCTTGCCCAATAACTAGAACCACCACAAGCTTCCATCCCTACTAAACATTGTGGTAAATTAGCCATAAATGTCAAAACCTGATCTCTCATCAATTTTTTCTTTAATCTCTCAGGGTTTAATTCCCCGAAGCTCTGCTTCGTGATATCATAAGAAACAACTAAAACTTTTTTAGATACCTCGTAGCTCTGCTGCGAGGAGCATCATTACTGTCTTGCCATTTTTATCTACACCATGAATTTGAAAAATTCTTTTTGCAATATCTATACCAATTGTAGTAACCTCCATATGGACCTCCTTGATTGTTGTTTTAATATATTAAATATTAACCCTGGAAGATTAGCAACTGCTTTTCATTCTCTATATCAGGAGGTCCATACCATTAGTCCATGATATACCGTTCTTTAAATCGGTAAAAGCTATCTCTTGAATAGCCCATCGCTTTACATGCTGATGATATACTACCAAGACTCTTAGCGAGTTCTAGTAATCCTAATTTTGGCTTTATTATTTTTTGATTTAAATTCATTCTTTATCTCCATTTAATAATTAATTTATTTTACTAAATGTAAGATAAAATCTTGTATCTTAGTATTGTCTTTAGTAAACAACTATAAGATACTTAAGGGCACTTAAGTAAGAAGACTAATATGCCGTATTAAATCTTAGGGCTATGTAACCCTGTAGTTGAGATCAAACAATTAGTCTTCACATACTCATTAAAGATCGGACGGTATTCTTAGGTCTTGAAATTAATCAATGAACCTGTATTTACAAGGTTGATCTTTGGGTATTCTACTTATTATTAACATAGAAGGTCAAATATGAGTAGCATTATTTTGGGTATAGATATTTCTAAAGCAACATTTGACGTAGCTTTATTAAATGATAATAAAATCAAAACCAAAAAGTTTAATAATACTGCAAAAGGCTTTGCTGCACTAAAACAATGGTTAGAAAAAAAGGGAATAGATACTGCTCACGCTTGTATGGAATCAACAGGTGGTTACGAAGTTAGGTTAGCTCAATATCTTTATGATAATACATTTAAAGTTAGTGTCGTAAATCCAGCTCGCATCAAGGGCTTTGCAATGAGCAAGCTTTCAAGAGTTAAAACTGACAAATCTGATTGTGAATTGATAGCTTCTTTTTGCAAGGCTATGCAACCTGATCTTTGGCAACCAACCCCTATACATATTAAAGAATTACAACAATGGGTAAGACGCTTGGATAGTTTGATTGCTAATAAAAATCAAGAAAATAATAGATTGAGCGGAGCAAGTAAAGCAGTTGCCATTAACATTATGATTCATATTGAATTTCTGGATAAGCAAATTAAGGAAGTAGAAGAACTTATCTCTAATCATATTAAAGGACACAAAGACTTACATGATAAAAGTAAACTTCTTGATTCAATCCCTGGTATAGGAGAAAAAACAATAGGAGTGATACTTGCTTTTCTTGTTGTAGAAAATTTTAATTCTGCAAAACAACTAGCTGCGTTTGTTGGTCTTAACCCAAAGCCAAAACAATCAGGCACTTCTGTCCATGGAATAGGAAAAATATCAAAAACAGGAGATGCTAATTTACGTAAAGCTTTTTATATGCCTGCCATAGTTGCTATAAAACATAATCCGATTATTAAGGATTTTAGTCAACGTTTGAGCAATGTTGGAAAATCTAAAATGGTTATAGTGATTGCTGCTATGCGTAAGTTGCTTCACATAATTTATGGTGTTCTTAATAACAAAACATCTTTATAGTGCAAATATAAAAACCCTGTAAAATAAAATTGAGGTAAAATAATGAAAAAGTTGTTGACACTCAAGACGGTATCTCAACTATTACACTTAAAGAATCTATATTATATAATGTAAATAGTAGAATCCATTCTCTGGGTTCTACTTTAATACAAGACTCATTGTACCTTCCTTTACCCGGAAGATGAGAATATGAATATCACTCAACAACATCTATGCGATTATTTTTATAACTTACTTATCTTCTATTTTGTGCTATAATATAATGCACATACAAATATTGGTAGCTAATCATGGCAGTTTCAAAGTTTCTAGATCCTAAAAATGATGTCGCCTTCAAGAAAATCTTTGGTTCTGAAAAGAACAAAGACATTCTTATTCACTTTATTAATGATATCATGGGATTTAAAGATGATGAACAAATAAAGGATGTTACTTTCCTAAGTCCTATCCAAGATCCCGAGATTGCTTATAAAAAGCAATCTCTTGTTGATGTTCTATGTAAAGCTCAAAATGGCACACAAATCATTGTAGAAATGCAAGTATCTCCTGCCAAAGGCTTTGAGAAAAGAGCTCAATATTATGCTGCTAAAGCCTATTCTCGACAACTATCCCAAGGACAAAAACAAGACGGTCTCTATGCTAACCTTAAGGAAGTCATCTTTATTGCTATTAGTGATTATATTATCTTCCCTGATAAAGCTGATTATATCTCTCATCATATCATCCTTGATAAAGTTACTTTTGAACATGACTTAAAGGATTTCTCTTTTAGCTTTATTGAACTACCTAAATTTAATATAGATAAAATTGAAAACTTAAAAACTATTACCGAAAAATGGTGCTATTTTTTTAAATATGCTACTAACACAAGTGAAGCTGACCTGCAGAAAATTATAGGTAGTGATCTTGTAGTAGGGCGTGCTTATGAAGCATTAAATCAGTTTAACTGGAATGAAGCAGAACTCCTTGCTTATGAGCAGGAAATTAAACGCATCATGGATAACAAAGCTGTCGAAGATTTCATGATTGAATCCGCTGAAGCTAGAGGCGAAGCTAGAGGCGAAGCTAGAGGTATGCAGATCGGAGAAGCTAAAGGAAAATATGAAGTGGCAAAAAATATGCTTGCTGCTGGCTCTGATTATGATTTTATTTCTCAAGTTACCGGTTTATCTATTGCTGAAATCAACAAACTAAGCAATGAGTCAGAAGCATTATGCAAACTGCTAGATCCACATTAAAGCTTACAATGCCGCTGCAAACTATTTTACCTCAACTACCACAAAAACAAGTAGTGGTCATCGATAAAAATATGCTGCAGCAAAAAACGGCTAATACTAAACCTACTAAATCAGGAGTTTCGCACTTAGCAAATAATATGCTAATCTAGAGAAAAATAGTTTTAGATAAAAATGACAAGATCAAAATGTAGCAAAGATTTATATAAATCATTCTTACAAGCAAGTAGTGTAAGATATACTAGCAAAGCATTATCTGAAGTAAGTCCATTAGATCTATCGCACGATAGTGCAAGTCGATGGTTAAAGAGTAAGGATTTTCGCCCTAGCGAAATCTATAGCAAAGTGTCAAAATATATTGATCTGGAAGATCCTTGTTTATTAGTGGGAGATGACACCTTATTGTCAAAGCAATACAGTAAGAGGATCGAGCTTGTAAATTATCAATATTCTGGGGCTGTACATGATGTTATACCTGGTATAGGAATGGTAAACTTACTGCATTACAATACTCAAATTGATCAATCTACTCCTGTAGATTATAGAATATATGATAAAGAAACTGATGGTAAAACAAAGAACGAGCATTTTTGTGATATGCTTACTTTAGCTAAAGAAAGAGGTATCAAGCCTGATGCTATAGTTATGGATGCTTGGTATAGTGGTTTGGATAATTTAAAACATATACGTAATTTAGGTTGGATATGGGTTACCAACCTAAGAAAAAATAGAAAAGTTAATCGTAATGTTAGCTTGGAAACTTTAGAGATTCCCGATGAAGGGCTAAAAATTCACCTACGTGGATACGGTTGGGTTACGGTATTTAAGTTTGTGGCAAAAAATGGTCGCATTGATTACATAACAACTAATTTAGAGAATCCTACACGTGAGCAAATAGAGAAAATTGTTAAGGCGCGTTGGTCTATAGAAGTTTATCATCGAGAATTGAAACAAACTTGTGGTATTGAATGCTGTCAGGCACGCACGGGTCGAGCTCAAAGAAATCATATTTGCCTTGCTGTATTGGCCTGGCTTGATATGAACAAAAGGAGGATAAATGAAAACATTACTTTATATCAACAAACTTGGGAAGTTATAAAAACATCAATTCAGAACAACATTAAATGGCTTCTAACTAATACACAATTTTGCTAAGTGCGAAACTCCTGTAAATATCTCAAGCCTAATGCTTGCAACAATAAAGTCGCTAAAGCACAAATATTAGCACAAGAACAACAAGAAGCTATCAAAACTAAACTTGCAAGATGGAAAGCAGAATACAAACACGTTCTAAAATTATTACAAACAAAATACCCTCTCTGCTTTTCTATTCCTGCAAAACCTCTAGCTATAGGTATTCATAAAGAAATTATAGATGCAGAAAAGGATAATTTCTCAAACCAACAAATTCGCAGATTTTTTAAAAGATATTGCTCTGATAAAAGATACAAAAAACTATTGATCGAAGGAAAACAATGCTTTAACCTAGATGGGACGAAGGCTTCTTTAGTTACTAAAGAAGAAGTACCACCAAAAACTGATAAATTCTTTAAACCTAAAAAGTCATAATAATCTGATCTTTAAAGATGTTCTTTTGGAAAATGAGCTCTGCTCCTTTCCATCTTATATTGTTATAACAATTTTATTAGGAACTAAAATATGCAATGCCAACGCTTATATGATACCACTGTCATTAAAAAACAAAATATAGATACAAAAACAGAGAACAATATTACCTACAATTATAAGAGAAGACGTGAAGAATTAAATGAAATAGTAGGACGTCATATAGAAAGGCAAAAGCAAAGAGCAACACAGAAGAAAAATTCTGTAGCTGTCTAAAAACGAACGTTTCCGTACACCCCTTATTCCTATGTCCATAAATTATATTGACTTACTTTAGTACAGACCTTATATTCAGGACACCCTTTTTAATACAATTTACACTATCTTCTATGTCTCGTACTTTTGCATATGTTCGTGTTTCCAAAATACAACAAGACACTGAAAACCAAATAAGAGAAATTGAATCAGCTGGATTTATTATTGCACCACATCGTATAATTACTGAAACGGTTTCTGGTTCTATGCCTATAGCTAAGCGTCAAGGTTTTGCACATCTGTTAAATAAGATGGAAAATGGCGATGTTCTAGTTGTTACCAAGTTAGACCGATTAGGACGTGATGCTATTGATGTCAGCATCACAGTGAACAAACTAGAGAAAATAGGAATTAAAGTTCATTGTCTTGCACTTGGGGGTGTTGATCTTACCAGTTCAGCTGGAAAAATGACTATGGGAGTAATTAATACTGTTGCTCAATTTGAGCGTGATTTGTTAATAGAGCGTACTCAATCCGGGCTTGCGAGAGCTAAAGCAAATGGTAAAACTCTCGGACGACCACAAATTTTAGCAGAATTACAAAAAAAACAGGTTATACAGCAACTACAAGAAGGCAAAACTATCACATCTATTGCCAGACATTTTAACACAAGCAGGCAAACCATTATGCGTATCAGAGATAATAACCTCTAATACTTGCTTGTACCGCTTTACATTCATTAATGATGATAAACACCCAAGATTATGTAAAACAAATTTATAACTTACTTATTTTGTACTTTGTGCTATAATATGTTAATGTATATACAAATATTAGTAACTAATTATGGCAGTTTCAAAGTTCCTAGATCCTAAAAATGATGTTGCCTTCAAGAAAATCTTTGGTTCTGAAAAAAACAAAGATATTCTTATTCATTTTATTAATGACATCATGGAATTTAAAGATGCAGAACAAATACAGGATGTTACTTTCTTAAGTCCTGTCCAAGACCCTGATATTGCTTATAAAAAACAATCTCTCGTCGATGTCCTTTGTAAAGCTCAAAATGGTACGCAAATCATCGTAGAAATGCAAGTCTCCCCTTCTAAAGGCTTTGAGAAAAGAGCTCAATATTATGCCGCTAAAGCCTATTCTCGACAACTATCCCAAGGACAAAAACAAGACGGTCTCTATGCTAACCTTAAGGAAGTCATCTTTATTGCTATTAGTGATTATATTATCTTCCCTGATAAAGCTGATTATATCTCTCATCATGTTATCCTAGATAAAATTACTTTTGAACACGATTTAAAGGATTTCTCTTTTAGCTTTATTGAACTACCTAAATTTAATATAGATAAAATTGAAGACTTAAACACTATTACCGAAAAATGGTGCTATTTTTTTAAATATGCTGCTAACACAAGTGAAGCTGACCTGCAGAAAATTATAGGTAGCGATCTTGTAGTAGGGCGTGCTTATGAAGCATTAAATCAGTTTAACTGGAATGAATCAGAACTCCTTGCTTATGAGCAGGAAATTAAACGCATTATGGATAACAAAGCTGTCGAAGATTTCATGATTGAATCTGCTGAAGCTAGAGGCGAAGCTAGAGGCGAAGCTAGAGGTATGCAGATCGGCAAAACTGAAGAAAGAATAGCAATAGCAAGAAACTTAAAAAGATCAGGAGTGGCAATTACAATAATATCTGAGGTTACTTGCTTAACTAAAAAGCAAATTGAAGAATTAGATGATTAAATTTTAAGTTGAGTTAACTATTGTCATTGCTAAAGTAAAAGGGACCACTAAATTACGTGAAAAAGGGATCAGCATATTTCATACAAAATCACCATGACACATGTAATGGTGCAATGTTACATATGAGGGGGCTTGCCGCCCCTCAAACTCCCCGCAATATCTGTGTCAAAGCAAGGTTATTACTAAACTATCATACCAATATATGAATGGAAAGTTCTATAATTAATTAAGCCAGATATAATCAATTTTTAATCTCTCAGGGTTTAATTCCCCGAAGCTCTGCTTCGTGATATCATAAGAAACAACTAAAACTTTTTTAGATACCTCGTAGCTCTGCTGCGAGGAGCATCATTTAAATATAGATATATCATGGCTCATTTAACGATAGATGAAAGATTTAAAATATACGAAATGAATAAGAGTGGTTATAGCTCGCGATATATAGGGACAAAGATTGGCCGTGATAAAAGCACTATATGTTATGAACTCAAGAGAATGAGGCATAATTATAGACCAGATAGGGCTAACACACTTGCTTGCAGTTTAAGGCAAGGTAAGAGAAAAAGAAAATTAGATATTGATAATAATTTACGAGCAGAAATAATAAAGCAGTTAACACAGGGTATTTCACCAGATATAATTTCAGGTAGACGTAAACTATCACGAGATACTGTCAATATTTCTACAGAGAGTATATACCAGTTTATTTATACATCTCCTATAGCACAAAGGCAAAAATTATATTTATCTTTAGCAAGAAAAAGGAAAAATAGGTTGCATCATGGTACAAGAATCAGAAACAAAAGAATTACAATACCAAATCGAGTTTCCATTACTGAAAGACCAGAGATAAATAGAAAGATAGCAGCAATGGGTCATTTAGAAGGTGATTTAACTTTTAACAAAGGTAATCAAAGTCGTAATATAGGCGCTCTTGTGGATATCAGAACACAAAAAGTGTTTCTCACTTTAAACCGTTCAAAAAGAACACAAGATGTGATTGGTAACATGAATAAAAAACTTAAACAATTGTCGCATATAATCAAAAGCATAACGTTAGATAGTCTATCCGCCAAAAACACTTCAAATCCTGATCATTTGTAATGGGATAGAGTTTTGACAACAAATTGCTAAGATTTTCAATAAAAATTAATAAGTTATGTTAATTTTTACTGATACATTTCTGTGTTGGTCTAATTTTGATATGGAGCTATTGTTAACGATTTTTTATCGTTCATCTAGTTTTTGCATGATGATATTTTTGATTTATGTGGAGTTAGACACGATTTGTAAATGATTTGCAATGCATCGTAAATTCAAACCAATAGCAGAGATTATTGGATTGATAATATCTCCTATCATACCTTTCAAGAAGTTTCTACCCATCCGACCATATTGCTTTAAGTGACCTATTATTGGTTCTATGGCACTGCGTCTCTTGATCATAGACTTGTCCTCTTGTAACAACTTCTTCCGCGTTTTTGGGGTATATACCTTACTCTTCTCCTTTACATTGCTACCACTATACCCAAGATCAACAAATGATTTCTTTATCTTGATTCCAGTGACACTCTCTACTGCTTCAAAGCTCTGATGCAATGTATGACCATCATAAGGATTATTATGAAACGATTTTGCGGATAAAACAAAATTTCTACGACCACTTACTACTACCGCTACTTTATTGCCAAACTCATATGGCTTGTTGCGTTTTCCCTTTCCTATACACTCTACTTCAGGGGCATGAAAACTATATAATACTTTGTTATCTTCTTTATATTGCTTTTTAGCTTCTCTTTTTAAAACAGATTGGTTATGTATTTGTTTTATTTTTTGCAATACTTCTTGATTTTTGAGAGACAAGTTTAATTGCTTATTTTTGATCTCACGCTCACATACTCTAATCAAACGACCCAGTAATATTTTTAAATGCTTCATTATTTTCCAACGCTTCTTGGCTTTACTATGTTCTTTATATTTCCATAGCTTTACTATATCGCGTTTATAGGTTCTAGCGTATGTTTCATTCAAATGTATACCCAAACTGTTGCAAAGCTTTACTATGCTAAGCCTAGCTTTATCCATTAAATAAACATCGTGTGGGTGTTTGATATTCTTAATTTGTACAGTCGTATCAGCGATGATTAATTCCAAATCTTTTTTTTTAATTGTGTTAGTTTTTATCCCAACCCTGATCAACTCCGATAATATCTCATTATATCCAGCTTCACCTAATACACTACGAAACCGTCGTATACTAGTTTCCGAGATAGCTATGTCTTTTTCTATATATTCCCACCCGCAGAAATACTGCCAATACATATTCTCTTTTAGCTCTTCCTCTGATAATGAATCTGAAAAATTATACATTGCTTGTAGCATCGTTATGCCAAGCATCACTCTATGACATTTTCTATTTCTACCAAATTTCTTAATACAAACATTTTTTGATAACCACTCTTCGAGCCTAGACCAATTTATTAATTCTCTTAATTTATATAGCTTATTATTTGGGTTTAATTCTTCTTTTAATTTATAACCAAACAGTTTCCCTTGTTCTTGCGATTTGATAATGTTGTCTATTGGCATTGACTGAAATCCATAAGGTTTATGACCATATTTTATCATTTTCTTACGGATTGTTGTATTACTTCTTGTCTTAAAACCATATTATCTATAAGGCTTGTAGAGTTTTGGCGGACGGACTAGATAATGGCAAAGAATTTACCAATCATGAACAACTATTGCCAAAATCTGAACGAAAAGTATATTTTTGCAATCCTTATTCTCCATGGCTTTGTTGCATAAATAAGCTTTTGAATATACTGCCCCTAACCCCGCAATGCTAGCCTAGCCAACAGGCACAGAGATAGGTTTACCAATTTCAAACATTTTGTTTAATAAGTGGCATTTAATAGACATTTCTTTTGTCATATTTTGATCATGTCTTGATAGAAACTTACTACCAAAAGAAGTTTTAAATCGAAAGAACGTGTTCTCTACACGCTCCCTTCTACCATAATTATTCTTTACCCTCCATGCTTGGTATCCTTTGTTTTGTTGATATATAACAGCTGCATCTCTCTCAGTTTTATCCCTAAGCGATTGAACTTTTACTGAAGAGTTTGGGGGTCTAATAACTGGTTTTATCTTCTTCTTTCTCAACAATTGATATGTAGATTCACCGTCATACCCTCGATCTCCCAGAAAATCCTTGGCTCTGACATTAGCTATTAGTAGTCCAATCTGTGATCTATCATCTATAGTATGCTCTGTGGTACTATCGGCAAGTATCATACCTTGATCTTCTATAACGATATGTAGCTTTTTCCATATGCGACGCTTATATTGCTTACCATGCTTATTTTCTAGCCATTCGTTCCCTGTGTAGGCTTGTATCCCTGTACTATCCATTGAAATACAACTAAATTCTTTATCTTGATTTCCATGTAAATACCTAAGATCTAATGACTTCATACGCTTACTTAATGTTGTATAGTCTGGACATCTAATAGATAAACCCGATATTTCAAAGAGCCAGTTTATAAAGCCTTGGGTTTGGCGTAACTTAAGACCGAATAAGCATCTGATCTTCAAACACTGTAATATAGCGTGATCACTATAGCGTCTAGGTCTTCCTCGTTTCATTTCCTCTCTGTAATCAGCATACCAGCCAATCGCCAAATCACTGGCAATCATAAAATCTATGCGACCCCTATTGCGTAAAAAATTATTATATTCTGACCAATTCGTTATTTTATATTTAGAATACTTGCGTGATTTACTAAAAGGGGCTTTCTTCCGAGATCTCATATAATCTGGATTATTTTTTAATTCAGGACATCTTACCAGATTATCACCACTCTTGCTCTACAAATTTTATTTATGCAACAAAGCCTGACTGTATTGCTTTGATAATAAGGTGTCATCCCCCACTAATAAACACGGTGCTTCCCAATCTATATATTTTGACACTTCCTTATAGATTTCGCTAGGACGAAAATCCTTACTCTTTAACCATCGACTTGCACTATCGTGAGATAGATCTACTGGACTCACTTCAGATAATGCCTTGCTAGTATATCTGACACTACTTGCTTGTAAAAATGATTTATATAAGTCCTTGCTACATTTTGTTCTTGTCATTTTTATCTAAAACTATTTTTCTCTAGATTAACATACTTTTTGCTAAGTGCGAAACTCCTGTAAATAAAGCAAATGATCATATAGGGTTTGTAAGCGTCGTTGATCCAAAAAGACTACAATTTGGAGGTAGTACTCATAAAGACTTATTGCCTGAGAAATGGGACTTGGCAGATAGATTACCTGAAGGTATGGCAATTGTAAATGTTAAAGAGGCGATTGAAAATGTTAGAGCTGCTCATTTAGACGTGAACCAAATACAGAGCGTACTACAGAGTACTAATGCTTCAGATGCCTCGCAGCAGTTAGTTGAGCGTAATATTTGGCAGGAAGTATTCAAAGGTAAGATAGTTAATGGTGAGAAAATCACAAGCTTAGCGGCTAATGAGTTTAAAGCTGCTACTTTCTTTAGTTCAGAAGAAGCAAGTAATTACATTAAATATTTAGAGGCAACAGGAAGAGGAAGTGTAGCACATGATTACTTAAAATATGATTCACCAATGTATCAAGATATATTAACTAGTCTTGCGATACGTGACGAGAGTTTAAGTGAGAGTATTACAGTATTCAATAATAGCAACAATACTGCTGATATTGAGACTATAGAGCATGGAGCTAAGTTAATAAATGATACACAAAATCTATATGAGCAAAAAGCGTTAGTATATAGCACAATAGCAGGTACAAATTCAGTATACAGAGACTACTTGGAGCTAATGCTCAAAAACTATGGTGAAGCACACGGACACGGCAAAGTAACTCTGTACAAAGATATTGTACGTGACGTATCTATTTTGCATTCAGCTCAGCTTGGCATGAATATCCGTGATTTACCTAATAGTCACCACAACGAGATAGCACGAGATGTGTATAGTACTATCTCAGAATGGAATAGTAGATACGCACTAGATGCTACTGACAAAAACAAAATTGCACATTCAGTATATGAAGAGCATTGCACGCTTAAGGCTTGGGAGCAAAAATCATACGAGCAAGTTGCTACTAGCCATAAGGTTTATGTGGAACGTCAAAAACACCTAGAACAGACAAAACTTGCTGATATTGAAAGAGAAACAGAACGTAAGACTTTAGTGGCATATACGGAGCAAATCAAACATGAGATATTGGTAGCAAAAACAGTATCCGAGGTATTTGTAGCTTTAGAGAAAGATCAAAAGTTTTTTGTAGCTCACAATGGCAATATTAAATATACAACATTTAACTATGAATTTGTGGATCTAGCAGAAAAAGCTCTTGAATACAAGGAACAAGAACTTTTACCTAAATTAAAAGCTGTAGCAGCGGCAGTAGAGAGTAATAACGTCTTTACCACTTCAGATATACTAGCTCATCTAAAAGATAGTAAGGACTTAGAAGCGACCTATAGGCATTTTGATAGTAGTCTAGAGCGTCATAAGTTAGAAACTCAGCATCAGAAGATTATACAAGATAAAGTAAGTGCTAAAACTACCGATGAAATGTTAACTGCAATTAGTCGTGAGCATGAGTTCTTTAAGTCTCTTGATGGCAATCTGAAATATCCAGAGAAGTATGATAGAAGTATATTATCTGCAATCTCAAATGCTAAGACTATAGAGCAAGACGCGCTAATTACAAATATGCATAATATGGTAGTATATGCCCAAAAATATGGTATATTAAATGATCAAGATATACTAAATAAATTTAACTCTTCTGATAGTCAAAATGTTCTTAATAATTTAAGTAAAACATGCCAGCAGCATTATATGGATCATCATAATGAAAATATTAAGCAGCTGTTAGATGATGAGCACGTAATGGTAGGTACGAAGAAATATACATGCCCGCTTAAATATATGAAGCATGAGATGCAAAATAATATACCAAGCTTTGTAGATGAGAAGCAAATAGCTACCACCTTGATAAAGGTTAAAGCAGAAGTTAAAGAGCTACGTCTAGAAAGAGAGTTAGAACATACAATAACTATGAGATTTTAGACTTAAGATAACATTAAGTGAATACAGCCTAAAAATCATATTGACATCAAATTGATTTTCAGTTAATTGTGAGATTTATAGACATAGTTACAATAAGGATGTAGTCTCAAATGTAAATTAGTTATAAAAATACTAGTATGGAGCCTAAGATTAAAATACGTTTAAGTTGGGTTAAATTATATCAAGAGTCAGGTAATGCAGGGAAAGTTTGTAGTCACTATGGTATTTCAAGATTCACCTTACGCAAATGGTATAAACGTTATGAGTTATTGGGTGTTGAGGGTCTGCATTCTTTAAGCAGGAAACCGCATACATCTCCTTATCAGAAATTAAATTATATATCAGAGCAACAAATACTAGTTTTACGAAAAGAAAGGAAGTTAGGAGCAAGACGGATTCAGAACGAACTAAAACGTTTACATGGCATTTCGTTTTCTACTGCTACTATACATAAGGTCTTACAAAAACATAATCTTGGGAGACTAAACTTAAAGCGGCATTATCGTAAGCAAGTAAAACGTTATAGTGGTAAAGTTCCAGGTGTAAGGATACAAATAGACGTGTGTAAGATAGCCAGTAATTTATATCAGTATACTGCCATAGATGATTGTACTAGATATAAGATATTAGCTTTATATAAAAGACGTACTGCAATAAATACAGTATCTTTTTTAGAGCAAGTATTAGAGCGTATGCCATTCCCAGTACAACGTATTCAAACTGATAGAGGACAGGAGTTTTTTGCTTATATTGTACAAGATTATCTAAAAGAACATAAAATTAAATTTCGTCCGATTAAACCGTTGTCACCTCATCTAAATGGTAAGGTAGAAAGATCGCAAAAGACTGATCTAGATGAATTTTATAGTAGTGTTGATATACGTAGTATAGAATTACCAAAGCAATTACATAATTGGGAATATTACTATAATCATAATAGGGGGCACACTTCTCTCGCTGGGAAAACACCTTGGGGAAAATATCAGGATCTTGAATCATCTGTTCCTTCTATACAAGAAATTGAGAAAAATTATGATCCGTTAAAAGAACCATTGATTATGCAAAATTATAAATATAATAAAGAACTAAGAAACATTATTAAGCTTAAAAAGGAATCATCTATGATTAATTAGTCATGAATTAAACAGACATCCTTATTGTAACTATGTCTATAAATCTCACAATTTAATACCCTTACTAGTTGTATTAGTTGACATTTGATCTTACATTTAATAAAAATAATGTAATGATGCTCCTCGCAGCAGAGCTACGAGGTATCTAAAAAAGTTTTAGTTGTTTCTTATGATATCACGAAGCAGAGCTTCGGGGAATTAAACCCTGAGAGATTAAAAATACAGATAAAAAAATGGAAGGTCACAATGCACTTAAATCAAAAAATAATAAAGCCAAAATTAGGTTTACTAGAATTAGCTAAGAGTCTTGGTAGTATATCATCAGCATGTAAAGCGATGGGATATAGTAGAGATAGTTATTACAGATTTAAAGAACTATATGAAACAGGAGGTGAAGAAGCGTTGTATGAAATTAGTCGCAGGAAGCCAATAATAGCGAATAGAGTTGATCCAGCGATAGAGAGAAGGCAGTAATGGATATGGCAATAGAATATCCAGCATATGGTCAGATGCGAGTATCAAATGAGCTTAAGAAGAGCGGTATACTTGTATCACCTGGAGGAGTAAGATCAATTTGGCTACGTAATGATTTAAACAATATCAGTAAAAGGCTTAAAGCATTAGAAGCAAAGATGGCTCAAGATGCGATTGTTCTTACTGAAGCTCAGTTACAAGTACTAGAGAAGCGTCGTAATGAAAAAGAAGCACATGGAGAAATTGAGACGCAGCATCCAGGTTATCTAGGATGTCAGGATACGTATTATGTAGGTAATTTTAAAGGAATAGGTAAGGTTTATTCTCAGGTATTTATTGATAGCTATACTAGCGGATGCTAAACTATATACTGATAAAACAGCAATTACTGCTGCTGATATGCTTAATGACCGGGTGTTACCATGGGTATGAGAGCCAAGGGATACCAATACTGCGTATTCTTACAGATCGTGGGTCAGAATATAAGGGGAATATAGAGCATCATGCTTTTGAGTTATTTCTTAGCATAGAAGGTATAGAACATACTACAACTAAGGCATATTCTCCCCAAACAAATGGTATGTGTGAGCGTTTTAATAAAACCATGAAACAAGAATTCTTTGATACGGCTATGCGAAAAAAGATTTATACAGATCTTGATGATTTACAATTAGATCTTGATATTTGGTTAGAGCATTTCAATAATGAAAGACCTCATTCTGGTAAATATTGTTATGGTAAAACTCCTATGCAAACTTTTCAGGATAGTAAGAAATTAGCTGTTGAAAAGAATAATGAAATCTTGTATCTTGAATATGTATCTGACAGTCAAAATTTAACTGACAATCAGGTGCGAAATTTATAGTGTCTGTAAGATCAAATCTTGACTTCTACATTGGAATAAGCTTTAGCTTAAACTCTACGGCACTTCTAGTGCCTATTATCAACCTACCGGCTTTTAAGCCGGTAGTGGTTGATTTCTTAAACTTATCATTACTAATACAAATTAGTTTACATCTGCTAAAGGATGGTGAGGATCAACCAACCCAGTTATTAATACATCACATGAAGCAATATTAATATCAAGATCAAACCAATTTTTTACTATCGTTGTATAATCAATATCTGTATCTTCTAATACATGTTTTTTATACTGCTGGATCAGTGTATTTTCTAATTTTAAATACTTTTTGGCATCACTCAGACTTCCCCTTATGCTTGTATCATATTTATGATCTAATTTATCTATATTTGTTACATTTTTTTTCCGAAATATTACATTAATATGCATACTAATTTCTCTGCTAGCTTGCACAGCGTTTTTCATAGCAAGAGGAAATAAACTTAATATTACATCCTTAACCACATTAGACTTTGGAGTAGTAGAAATATCTGTGCTTAAATCTATGAATTGTGAGATTTCCTTCGTTATTCTTGCCTGTTCTTGACAAGATATATTTGGTTTTTCTTGATCCTCCAGTAGTGTTTGATATGTTGAACTAACATTATGTACCTCATCAAGTATATTTCTTGTTCTTTGCTCATCATGACTCAAGAAAGAATATATTTTATCAGCTAATTCTAAACACATAGGAATTGTTAAAAAAGCTGAAGGGTTTCTACTACTTTCACAAAAAAATATACCTATTATCTGTGATAAATGTACAGACATCACATCATCAACATTGTCTTTTTGTCCAATAAAAATCTTCTGCATAGAGGCGTTATCTATTGCGTCAAAACAAGTAAAATTCATCGATGAGTATGTCCCCAGAGATGCAATATGTGCAACATGCAACTTATGTTTAGAAAAATAATGGATTTCAACATTTGAGGTTGCTACAGAACCTAAAGAAAAACTATTAGAATATGTCGAACTACTAATACTGTTTCCCAATAACTCCATCTCCTTAAGAATAGATTTATCTACCCACCTTTTTGCGATTATCATATCAGAGATTTTATTGACTGTAATAGAGTAACACCGATCAAGATTACCATGTAATGCACTACTCTGATCTACTCTAAAAACATTATGTTCAGACCCAAGTTGTATCTTAATCTTTGGAGCACTTGTCCTGACCCAATGATCTTTCTTGTGAATTTCATATGGTGCATTCTTACGCTGCTGAATATAATAATTGTAAACTACTCTACCTGTATAATTTAAACATGAATGATCTTTTGTGGAAAACATTATTAATACTACTCATCTAAAAATAAAACATCTCCAGCTACTTGCGCTTCCAAGTATTCTTGGTATGCCAAAGCTATTGCAGGGTTTTCAAGATGCTGAACATCATATGCCGCGAGCAAATACTCACTTGCTGGACCATATTGTGCGTGAATCTCTTTAATCTCAACTAGCTTAGGTTTCAACATATTTTCAACCTGCTCTTTTGTTTGAGTATTTTTAATAGCATTAACTAAATAGTTCTTAACTTGCTCTGCTTCTTGCTCATTCATAAGATAACCTTCTTAATTTATATAACCTGAATAAAAGATTTGAATTTTAGCCCCATTTTGAGCACTAGTACACTCTATCATTTTAAAATTACTGTGTCAATATGCTCTTAATATTGTCATGGTCAATCAATCACTTTCATCTGAGAGATGAAAGTGATTGATTAAGAGTAAAAGAGTAGTGATCGATTTTAGGCATAACTTATTATACGATTAGTTTTTATGTAGATAATCTACCATCAAAACACCATTTATACCATCAAATTAATCCCTGTTGGGTTAAATTCCCCGTGGCTTGCCACGATTATTTGAATTAAAGCAGAACGGTTCGCAGGGAAATTTGCCGTAAATACCCCGTAGGCTTGCCTCGGGGATAGGCAAATTTAGTTCTGCGAATTTATTGATATTACAACGTATAATAATATTTATGCGATCAGAAAATTGTGAGATAATTTTTTTTAAATACATAAAATGTATTAAAAAACGTCCTTTAATGTCGGATTTGGCCCGCACTTGTCATATTACCCAATAATTTAAAATTATTCCTCAAAATCATAGTAATTTGCTCTAAAATCGCACTACTTTTGAACATTAGCGCCATTAGTGAGTCCGTCCGCCAAAACTCTAAAAAATATCACTTGTGTCACTAATTTCCAAAAATAGTGCGATTTTAGAGCAAATTACTCTAATTTTGAGGGCTAATTTTAAATTTTTCTATGAAAAAACACACTATTTCTCAAAATGTACTCAATGTTCTCATTGCCATTTTTTCGTATTTCCATAAGCTTTTCATATAAAACCTTTCATTTTCTTATGGATTTTACTATGCATTTTTGCCTTAAAACCCTATTGCCTATAAGGCTTTTAGAGTTTTGGCGGAGAGACTAACTATGAAAGTCATTTGTCAACTCAGCACTTTCTCCAACTTTGCCACTCCTTGCACGATCTTTAGTATCGGGCCATAATCGGGATTATTTAAGTAATGCAGTTGCGGATACAGTGATCGATACTGTACTTGTGCTGGGTTCTGCAGATGGCATCACAGCGGCGTCAGTCATACCTAAAGCAGGTGCTGCATTTTTGTACATCGCTATTGGAGGTCGCACACCTAATCCAGTATCAATATTTATCATAGTAAATCTGCTATATTCTTGACCAAGAGCTTTTGCAACTCTCGTAGTTTGTTGCTTTAGTTTTGCAATAGCAGATTCAATCATAGAGTTTCTTATGGTATCTCTCTGATCATTAGATAATGTATAATTTAGGCTTTGTATTAATAAGCCTTCGTTTTGTAATTGCCCGATTACTGATAATAATGCTTCAGGTGATTTACTTTGTAATGATAATACTTGAGTGCCACGCCACTTCTTTTTTTTACTCGCTTCTCTTTATTACTGGTATTTTGTTCTTCATCATATTGATATATATTATATTCTCCTGTAGAGACGTGAATATCCGGTTGTTTGGCTATTTTTATTGCTGACGCCATTGAAAGATTAACCGTATTTTGTACAGATTTTGGATCTACGCCCTCCTCTTCTATAAGTACACTGGATATTAGTAAATCTTCCTGTACATCCATTTGTTCAGTAACAGATATATTAAGATATGAAGAAGCGTCTTGCTTTTTTAGGGCATCTGGATTCTTACCAGCAATTGTTTGGAATGAAAATAATACAAATGCTACCGTAAGAAAAGTTTTATATAATTTATTTTGCATAATACATTTTAATCTTAACTAAACCACCCTCAGCTATAAGCTGAGGGGTTATAAAGTGGAATCGATTAGAAATCGATCATCATTTACTGGCTCACCTTCTGTTCATCAATATACTGCTGTATCATTTCGTCAGTAATATTACCGGAACTTACTGCCATATATCCTCTAGCCCAAAAATGATTACCCCAAAATTGTTTCCTTAAATGAGCAAATTCTTGCAATAATATTCTTGAGCTACTCCCTTTTAGATATTGTACAAGCTTACTTAGAGACAACTGAGGACGGTATGAAATAAATATATGCACATGATCACAAGATACTTTACCTAAAATTATATATGCTTTATGTTCCATGCAAATTTGTCTTAATAAATCCCTGACTCTCTAAGCTACTTTCCCTAACAATGCTCTTTTCCTATACTTTGGTATCCATATAATATGTACTTTTAAATCATACTGACTATGACTATTCTTTCTATAACTTCTCATTGTCTTTTTATAAATTCGTTGCTAAAGCAACTTCATTATATCTTCCCTTCGCCTGAAGGCGAGGGATTTTTTATCCCCGTAGGGGGACATTAAATATATTGATTAATAACCATTAGATCAGTTTGGCCATAACAAAACTTTCCAGAGGGATATCCCTTTGACCTGGGGTCTTTTAAATCTATTTCTTTTTTGTCATTTTGTCCATCAGATTGTCAGGATCTTTAGCTTTTTCTAAAACACTGACATTACAATCTTGTATTGTAACGTCATTTGCTCCTGTGACAGTTAAATATCTTGGAAATTTAGTAGTTACTAAATACGCAGTACCCCCTGCTACTATTGCTGAAAATAATACTACTAGGCACATATTCTTTAAAAAATTATAATTGCTACACTCAACAACATAAGCAGCACTAGCAGATAGTTTTTTACTATATTCGTCTAGTTTTTGGTCAACACTGCTTTTAAACTCTTGATGAGCAGATATAGTATTATGAAGCATATCATTCATAGATTGTACTTTGTCATGATATGCAGTATTAATCTCATGCACTACAATAGGCACAATTTGTTTTATTGCTTCTTTTGTTTTTTCCGGCAATACCGTTAAAACTCCAACTTCATTTTGCAGTATCTCATATTGATCTTTTTGGGCAACAATAGTTCGGTTAAACGTTTTAACTGCATCATTAAGTTGTTCTGCACGGCTTTGTTGCATAAATAAGCTTTTGAATATACTGCCCCTAACCCCGCAATGCTAGCCTAGCCAACAGGCACAGAGATAGGTTTACCAATTTCAAACATTTTGTTTAATAAGTGGCATTTAATAGACATTTCTTTTGTCATATTTTGATCATGTCTTGATAGAAACTTACTACCAAAAGAAGTTTTAAATCGAAAGAACGTGTTCTCTACACGCTCCCTTCTACCATAATTATTCTTTACCCTCCATGCTTGGTATCCTTTGTTTTGTTGATATATAACAGCTGCATCTCTCTCAGTTTTATCCCTAAGCGATTGAACTTTTACTGAAGAGTTTGGGGGTCTAATAACTGGTTTTATCTTCTTCTTTCTCAACAATTGATATGTAGATTCACCGTCATACCCTCGATCTCCCAGAAAATCCTTGGCTCTGACATTAGCTATTAGTAGTCCAATCTGTGATCTATCATCTATAGTATGCTCTGTGGTACTATCGGCAAGTATCATACCTTGATCTTCTATAACGATATGTAGCTTTTTCCATATGCGACGCTTATATTGCTTACCATGCTTATTTTCTAGCCATTCGTTCCCTGTGTAGGCTTGTATCCCTGTACTATCCATTGAAATACAACTAAATTCTTTATCTTGATTTCCATGTAAATACCTAAGATCTAATGACTTCATACGCTTACTTAATGTTGTATAGTCTGGACATCTAATAGATAAACCCGATATTTCAAAGAGCCAGTTTATAAAGCCTTGGGTTTGGCGTAACTTAAGACCGAATAAGCATCTGATCTTCAAACACTGTAATATAGCGTGATCACTATAGCGTCTAGGTCTTCCTCGTTTCATTTCCTCTCTGTAATCAGCATACCAGCCAATCGCCAAATCACTGGCAATCATAAAATCTATGCGACCCCTATTGCGTAAAAAATTATTATATTCTGACCAATTCGTTATTTTATATTTAGAATACTTGCGTGATTTACTAAAAGGGGCTTTCTTCCGAGATCTCATATAATCTGGATTATTTTTTAATTCAGGACATCTTACCAGATTATCACCACTCTTGCTCTACAAATTTTATTTATGCAACAAAGCCGGTCATACCAACAGCTGCAAACTGGTTGTTATCACCGACTAACACTAATTTACCTTTAGCCCTTAAGACTGCGTCGGCTAAATAATCCATATTAGCAAGCTCTATCATACTTGCCTCATCAGCAATCAGTACTGTTTTGCTATCAAGTACATCAGAACGTAAAAAGTTTAATATCGGATCACAACCAATAGATTTTAAATATTCCTCCTCCTCATAATATTTACTACTTAAATCTATCTTAAACTCACCTCCTTTGGACTCTACGATTTTCTTACGTAGTAAACTTGTATTGTCGGCTTTGATGCCAGCATTTCGGCTTAAAACCTTGGCAGATACACTACTTGGTCCAGTACCTACTACCTTAAAACCAGCTGCTTTGTACTGGCGTACTATCTCTCTCATCACGAAAGTCTTACCAGCTCCGGGATTCCCTTCAAGTACGCTAATGTCAGGTCCATTACAGACCGATAAGATTGCTTTAATTTGCTCATCACTAAATTCGTGCTTCTTGCTGCCAAATACATTAAGCTTTAAACCTAAACCGCTTCCTATCTTATCGTTAAATTTATTCTGTAGATTTGCTCCTACCACGCTTACTAAAGCCCCTATTTGTTCTTTAAGACTGTTTCTCTCTAAACTATCAGCATTGATATTAAGTTTATGTACCTCTTTAGAGTTTAATTCCTCTATAGCAGATACGTATCTCAGCTCTAAATTTACTCTTGATTTTAATGCATATAGCGTTTTACCAGTTAAATCTTTCTGATCCATCAACTCTATCTTGTCAGATACAAGTAGCTGATTGTAAAGTCTTAAAAACTCCTCGCCATATTCTTTATTTAAATGCTCAATAGATGGTTTATTAGTGGTATTGTCTGCTTGAACTCCTGCCTTAATATCTACAGCATAATTTGCTATATTTTCTCCTGCATCCTCACCACCTGCTTGCTCCTGCACAAGACCTTTGCCAAACTCTCTAATAGCTCTTCTTGATCCTTTCCAATATCACTACCTTTTGATACTAAATGCACCATTAAAGCATCTGATAATGCCATAGCTATATCTTCCTTGGTAAATACTGGCTTTGTATACGAAATGCGACCAAATACTATTTCTGGATTCTCAAATATCTTCTTTGCATTCTCAGCTATAATCTCTTTGTTTTGTGCCTCAAGCTCAGTACCTTGCATATGATGCGTCACGCCACGGTGCTTAGTCGCCTCTTGTGCTATCCCAAGTGTTTTATATGACTTAGCAGTTACCCTAAATGGTAATCCTGCCTCCTCATATACTTTGTTGATTTCTATCTCGCATTGCTCTCTTAAAAAATATAATAATCTTGGACTTTCTAACTCTCTATCCTTTACTTTTCCAATTACTACTTCTCCATTCTCTAAACGCTCTAAACTTCTTGTTAAATGCTGTATATGTACATGCGGATTATCAGGATTATCGTAATGTATATTAACGTCACATACTATGCCTCGTGATACTATCCATTTCTGTACATATTCCTCCACTAATCTTATATTATCTTCTTTACTTACCTCTCTAGGTAACGCAAATTCTATCTCGCCTCCAGTTCTTGAATCAGCTCTTGCCTCTCTGGCCTCAGCTGCATTCCACAATTGCTCCCTATCTTGTAACCATACTGCATCTTTAAACTCTTCCGGTACAAATATCTTACTATATAATACTCCTTGTTTTTTTCTAAAATCATAGGTAATACTAATAGATTCTCCACTTTCTTTATCGATAGTTTTATATACTAATTTTGATGCAGAAATATATGCAGCTTTAGCAACTACATTCTGACCTTGGCTTCTTTGTATATGTGAACTATGAAAATGATATGTCGCCATTTATAAAAAAAATACAATATTAATGATGCTCCTCGCAGCAGAGCTACGAGGTATCTAAAAAAGTTTTAGTTGTTTCTTATGATATCACGAAGCAGAGCTTCGGGGAATTAAACCCTGAGAGATTAATACATTACAGATATTTCTCTACTCACTGAGCGCATAGCGTTTTGTGCCAACAAAACGCGAAAGTGCACTCTTACGAGAATGCTACTACTATATTATACTTCATGGTTTTCTCATACTACTTTTTTTCTGTTTGTGACACTAGGGGTTTTAAGGGGGCTGACTGCCCCCTTAAATGATCCCCCGTAATATCTGTAAAAGAAATATGTAATATACTCTCTTTTCCTTGACTAGCTATTGTGATTGCTGATATAATTTAGTGTATTAAGAACTTACAATTAGAGTAAATTTGAAAATATAGGTACTCATGGCTACTAAACCACTCTCAACTAACACTAAACTTGCTAACTTGCAGCAACTTAAAAAAGAACGTATTGCAAAAATAGAAGCACAACTAGAAACTCAACAATCTCAGTTACTGCAAAAACGTAAAGAAGAATTGTTTAACATCTTTAAAGCATGTAATGCTCTAACTATTGATGATAGATTAATAATGGGATTTCTTAAGTTTGTAAAAAATGTTGATAATAAAAATCATTCAATCTTGAATGATTTTAAAAGTTTAGGGAGTAAAACTAAAATACCCAGTCAACCAAAATCAGGCAACATCAAAACTGATTAAATTAGTCACAAAAAAATTATGGTATACTCGTATGCAATTACAAAAAGCTATAAACTTTGATCGTAAATCTGACGCTAGAAAAAAGATTATGCTCGGTGGATTATTCGTGAAGGCTGGGCTTGATTACTTGCACCCTGATAATGCTCACATTCTTTACGGAATGTTACTTGATTGTAAAGAGCAGTTGATTACTAATCCGAAGATTATTGATAAGTGGCAAAGTAAAGGTCAATCTCTTATATCTAAACATATTTAACTTAATTTATTATTGATATGCAGCGTGATAAAATTAAAAGCAGTAAGACTCTTAGCAAAGAAGAATTTAAAAAGTTCTTAGACCAAAACCCTAGAAAAACATATAAAGAATTAGTCAAAATATGCCCTACACAAATCACAGAAAGTGGTATATCTAAAGCACTCAAAAGATGGAATATAAATTATCAATCGTTCTACTATGAAAAACAACGGCAATTTAAGCAGTGATTATTATGATCACTCTGCTTAATTGCTGCCATTATAATGTTGATGATACTGAAAAAACTGTTAGCAATGAAATAGAACCAACACACAATGAACGACAAAGAGATTAGTAATAACAAATCATCAGCATTGAGTACAAATAGCGATGCTAGTGCTACTGGCGATAATGTTGCTGCCGAACGTCCAAGGCATGATGAGCTATTTAAAAAGGTCATGAGTGAGCCTATAGCTGCTCGTGAGTTTCTAGAGTATTATTTGCCAGTTTCGTTTAAGAGCAAAATCAATCTTGATAGTGTCAAGATTGAGAAAGAAAGTTTTGTTACAGAGGATTTACGCAAAAGACTTAGTGATGTTATTTATTCTGTTTCTTTAAAAAAGGACATAGATAGCAAGAATAGCACAAATAGCACTACTGAAAGTATCAATAATGACAAAGCTTACGTATACGTCCTTATAGAGCACCAGTCTAGTAGCGACTACTGGATTGCTTTCAGGCTTTGGCAATATATGCTTCTGTTATGCGAAAGGCATAAGGACGCTAATCAAAATAAAAGTAATGCCACAAAAGACCACGATAATAAGCTTCCGCTAATATGTCCTATAGTAGTATATGCAAATGATAAGCCCTATAATGCGCCAAGGAGCTTTTGGGAATTATTTGAAGATGGCAAGACTGCTAAGGAATTGATGGGTGATGAGTATTTACTTGTAGACTTACAAAAACAAAGTGATAATGAGATAGAGCAAAAGAAGCATCTTGGTATGATGGAGTATATGCTTAAACATATCAAGGCTCGTGATATCTTAAATCTATGGCAAAGCCTACTTGAAAGATTTGAAAGTAGTATTGAAATAGATAAAGAAAATGGCTACATTTACATTAAGTGGTTATTGTGGTATAGTGATGCTAAGGTATCTGAAGATAAACAGGTGGAGCTTGCTAAGATTATAGCTAGCTACTTAAAAAAAGAAGATCAAGAGGGACTTATGAGAACAATAGCTGATAAATATATTGATGAAGGCGTACAAAAAGGTATGCTCCAAGGCATGCAAATCGGGGAAGCTAAAGGCATGCAAATCGGGGAAGCTAAAGGCATGCAAATCGGGGAAGCTAAAGGCATGCAAATCGGGGAAGCTAAAGGCATGCAGATTGGAGAAGCAAAAGGCAAATATGAAGCTATGACATTGGTAGCAAAAAACCTATTAGCTCAAAATATAGACCTTAAGACTATATCTGTTGCTACTGGTCTTTCAATTGATGAAATCAATAAACTAAGATGATTTAATCTTAGTTAAAGTAGAGTAAAATATATGTCAGATATAAGCAATATAAAACATAAGATAAGTAATATACAACAATATCCAGAATTAAAGGAAGAACTCACACAAATTGCAGGGAGTTGCTTAGAAGAATTACAAGCTATTAGGAAAGAATTAACTATGGCATATATAGTTAGTGGTAAAATAGTGGTAGAAGAGAATGAACATTATGAAGTTAAAGATGAACGAGAAATAAGACAAGATGGCAAGCAAACTCAAGATTTAGATCAAAAACATCGGAAAGAGGAGCAAGGATTAAAAGACTTAATTTTACTATGTAATATGAAAAATGATATCTCTGATCATTCTACAATAAATGATCAAATAGAGAATGAGGGTCATAAAAAGGATATAAGAACTAATTTTCTCAAGAAAATGTTTAAATTATTTGAAAAAATAGTAAAGGCACTACCCTTTTATAAGGATCAAAATAAATCACACAATGTTGAACAATCTGACGAACAGTTAGATCCTGTAGAATCAATACAACAGGGTATTAAAATACTGAAAGAATATAAGCAAGTATTAAAGCTAAGAACTGATAAGTTATCAGAATTAGAAACATTGCAATCTCACATACAGAATTACAAGAGCAGAATAGTACAAGATCCAAAAAAATATAATAAGGATAATTACATATCTAAATTGCAAGAAAAGACAATGATGCATAACAAAAATAGTATTGGACGTGGAATATAAATAGAGCAGTCAAATATTATGAAAACAGCAAAATCTACATTAAAGCTTAAAGTACCAGTCAGTATTGTTACGCCAATTCTTAAAAAACAAATGGTTGTCTTCGATAAGCAAGTAGCACAAGCACCAAAGCTCGAGAGTGCTAAATTAACTGGAGCTAAATCAGTTAAGCCTAATGCTAGTAAAAGCACTAAAGCTCAAGAGGCTAAAACAGCTAAGGAACAAATCAAAGCAGAAAAAGCCAAGGCTTTAGCTCTAGAGCAACGAGAAGCCCTTAAAGCTAAACTGGCACGATGGAAAGATGAATCAAAACAAATCTTAAAATTACTGCAATCAAAATATCCTCTGTGTTTTTCTATTCCTGCAAAACCTCTTGCTATAGGTATTAGTAAAGAAGTTATAGAACTCGAGAACGATAATTTCTCAAAACCACAAATTCGTAGATTCTTTAGAAGATATTGCTCTGATTATAGATATAAAAAACTACTTGTTGAAGGTGCTCAGCGTTTTAACTTAGATGGTGCGCCAGCAACACTCGTTACTAAAGAAGAAGTGCCGCTAAAAACTAATAAATTCTCTAACCTTAAAAAATCTTAAATTTCTGTTCTTTACAGATATTCTTTTTAAACAAAAAGTAAAGCTTCTTTTATCATCATTTTTTTGAAAAAATTATTCGGAATAACATATGCAACCAAAACGCTCATACAATAATTCTGTCTTCATCGATGAAAATACAGATTCACAAACAGACAGCATAGCTCCATACAATTATAAAAAAAGACGTGAGGAATTAAATGCAGTAGTTAAAAATCACATAGCAACACAACAGAAAAAATTAATACAAAAAAAACAAAACTATAGTAAAATAGGTTAATTTTTCAATGATGCTCCTCGCAGCAGAGCTACGAGGTATCTAAAAAAGTTTTAGTTGTTTCTTATGATATCACGAAGCAGAGCTTCGGGGAATTAAACCCTGAGAGATTAAATATATTTAACTGAAGTTTTGACAAAAATTCTAATTTTTCTGACTAAAGTAAAAATTTATATTTAAAGTTAAATATTTAGTGCTTTTATCAGCTTAAAAGCGATATTTCTACAATTTAAAGTAAATTATTTGATATATAATACAAATTATAGATTGATACACTCGCCACTTTTTTTAATAAAAATTTTTTGTCAAAACTTCAGATTTAACAGAGTCAAGAAAAATATACAATAGTTCCGTTTATTATTTTATCAGGTTATAATAAATATGTGTTTGTCCAAAACAGTGCAATCATTTTTACAGCATCAACTTGTTGTAAGTGGCATGTCTCGTGCTCTCTTTGCAAAAAGTAGTGGGATTCCTTACCAAACTGTGAGTAAGATTATAAATCTCGAACGTAGTAATTATGAAATAATAACATTATTAAAAATTGCTGATTTTTTTCAGTGTCGTATAGATGAGGTGGTAGGTAGAGAAAAATATATTATATATAAAAATGATTTAATAAAATTTAACAAATTGCAACCTACTGACATATCAAATAACTTAAAAAACTTTATTAAAAATAAAATTGATGCTTTATCGATTAGTCCTTATAAATTAGGCCTTAATATTGGTTTTAGTAAACATGCTCTTACAAAACTCCTACAGAAAAATTCTTCGAAATATTCTATGAACTCTCATATGATAATATCATTAGCAGATTATTTTGACATTTCAATAGATGTAATGGTTGGACGTGTGAGTCATTAGGTGGTTCGGATAATAATGGTCGCGGTCGCGACCATTATATTATGTATTTTTTTATTGATATACATATTTCACCCTATTAATTCTACATCCATCAGCAAATCTTCTTATAACATGCGAGTAATTATTACGTACCCAATCAGCCATAAATCTTGTTGGCATTGTTATGGTCAAGGTTTTGGTTTCCTTGCACTCTACAGCTTCTGCTTTAGAAAACCAAGCTTGGTCAATATGATCTCCTAACTCTTCTCTCAGACCTTTTCTGATTTGATGCCACACTGTGTTTTCTAATATTTCTTCTGATCTTACTGATGATGTGTTATTTGAATCTAGTATTTGAATAGATTTTACATCAGATTCAACATCTGATGTTTGATGTTTTGGGCATTGTATTGCCTCCTCTGTCACCTCCTGCACATAATACCCATGCATACCATATACTGCTTCTAGTTGCTGACTTAATGTTTCTATTTGTTGCCCACTTAAAGCAAGGTCCTTTGGTATTAATACGATAATAAAGCTATTATCTTGATTTGTCTTAAATTGTACTTTCGTTAGTATCTTGTATGCTACCTCAGTACTAAATCTTCCTGCTATCTTTTTCTTAACACACGTCTCTTTACTGGTATCAAGTGAATCCTCTATTTGGTTTAAGTATCTCTCATACTCAAGTAAGTTCTTTTCCTCTGTGCCTATATTACATCTAAATCTAAAGCTTTTATGATTAACTAGCGGGCCTTGGTGCTTCTCGTTCTGTAAGATTTGTACCATATAGCTTAAGAATGTAAATCTGTTCTTAAATCTCTTCTCTGGATATTTGATGTATAGCTTTAGTAGTAACTGATTGACAAAATTATTACTAAATTCCCTATTTGCTCTTGAGTTAAGTATGCTTATGTCTTTTTCAGAAAGTGGGTAGAAGTTCCTTAGTTCTTTCCACTCTTCTTTTATCTCTATCTCATTCTTCTGACTAAAATCATTTAAAAAAGAAGAATTATTATAAGATTCAGATGGAAACGAGTTTTGCTCGTTTTCCAAAAGCTCTTTTTCAGATTTTACATCTATATAATCTATATTTTTAATAATACTATTATTTACTATAAAGTCTTTAATATATAATTGACCAGAATCAGTGCAAGGAGGGTCATATTTAGTGCATCCCTTTTCTGTAAAGGGCTCTAGGACGCGATTATTGTTATATTCCACCTTAATCTGATCGCTAATCACTACTTCTTGTAAATTACTACGTTCTACCTGTCTTTCTTGTACATGATGATCATTAGGATTAGTTATGAGTGAAACATTAAGCAGTGATATTCTCCATAATGATTTATCAGTCCTGCTATTATAATCATCATTACTTTTGATAACTACCTGATCTCTCTTAATAAGATTAGCTTCTTCTAAAGTCTTTAATGCCTTAGTAAGACTATTTCTGTGTAATTTAAGCTCTGTTTGTAGTTCTTGATAAGAAGTAACAATAGAGGATTGATTATGTGGTGCATAATCAACAGTTTTGCTATAATCTTCTCTACTACCAGAACAGCCATGATCATACTTACTAACAGAAGATTTATAAATCTTCGTAAAAAGAGATAATAATACGATCTTAGATGTTGCAGAAATGTTACAATTAGAATTTAATTCTTTTAAGAACTGATAAGGTACTCTAATAAACATCTTAGTTTTTTCAAGATGTTGTCTCTTACCTTCTAAGGTAGGTATGAATGTTTTATCGATAGAATCTAGATTATCTGATAATGAATGATTAGTACCCAGAGTCTTTATATCACTATCAGAATTTAAATTAAATCTATCAGGTTCATATTTAAGATCACTAAAAACATGATCCGGAATAGTAGTAGTAATAGTATTACGATTATTCTGTCCTTTATCGTTCTTATCTCTATATATAAGGAAATATCCTTTATCCTCTAGGGATTGCTGTAATATAAACACTTCAGATTTAGAACAAGATAGTCTTTCTGCCCAGCTTTTAGCAGGAAGAGATACAGATCTATTACGTCCTTTAGAAGAGTTAATATAAGAAATAGAATCAGCTAAGATATAATACATCTTCTCAAGAGAAGATAATCTAGAACATGATAATATGTGAGATAAGATACATCCAGTTATTGGGATGTATGATTGTAATTGATTCTTAGTGGTATCATGGAATCCATGTATACCAATATTATCACTTGGTAATCCAAGTGGATAAAATAATTGCATTTTATGCTCCTTCTATGGAGCTAAGAAATTCTATTATACTTGATTAATATATGAATAAATGATATAATAAACTTATACATGAAAGTGCCAACTTTTGTATAAATCTGTTATAGGAAATGTTAAGATTCCTATAATCATTTATCGGTGTTAGGGAGTAATTTTATTTCTTAGCACCTCTTCCTGTTCTAAAATCTAGATTTTTTATAATTATCCATCAAACTATTCAGATATGAATTAAGCTCTAGTACTATTACACCATAATGCAATGTTTTGTTAATATGAATAGACAAGAATAAATATATAGAATAAAATCAAGAAAAAGTAAATGCAACAAAAATTTTGATTTTTTTTAAAAATTATTGCAATCAATGATATTTTGTATAATAATAAAATTATTGATTGATTAATATATTACACATATAATTGAAAAAAAGGTTACAGCATGAATAATGATAAATGGAATATTTTTTTTTCACAATCAATTGTATGTTATATTACAGGTAGTACACCTTCAAATGTAAGTAGATATATAAGTCAGCATGGTATAAAAACAGAAAAAACAAGTATTAATTCGAGACAAAAATATAGTTACAAAACGATACGCAAAATTATAAACCATTTTGGTTTTAATGAAGTAGTCCCACAAAAAAAATTACATGTGTTTTTAAATTTTAAAGGTGGTACAGGGAAAACAAGCCTATGTTATCAAATATCTTCCTTTGTTGCATTATGCGGTTTTAAGGTACTGGTTATAGATTGTGATCCGCAGGCACACTTATCATACTCATATGGATTAGATATATACGCAGATTACCCAACACTATATGATATTATAGTAAATAAATTTAAATTTGAAGATGCGATTGTTAATATTTATGAAGGTCTAGATATATTACCATCTAATTTATCGCTAACAAGGTTAGAAACTCCTCTAAATCAAATGACAAATAGAGAAAAAATTTTTTCAAAATTAATAGAACCAATAAAACAAAAATATGATTTCATTTTTATTGATACTAATCCCACAATCAGTACTGTAAATAAGAATATAACTTTAGCAGCAGATGAAATCAATATAGTGTGTGAAACACAACCATATAGTTTAAAAGGTTTGGAAATACTAGTAGAAGAAATCAAAAACTTTTCTGAAATCATGGAATTAGAAATAAATTTTAAAATTATTTCAAATAAATATGAATCAAAGACCGCTACTGCACAAGAATCGCTAGGCAAATTAAGGTATGAATATAAAAATCACCTTATGAATTCTATAGTAAGAAAGTGTGAAGATATAAATATCTCTGCAAAAAAACAGCAATCCATATTTTTTTGGGGAAAAAAGAATTCTTTTGCATTTGAAGATATATGTGATTTAGGCAAGGAAATAATCTATAATTCAAGTGTTCAGGAATCAAAATGAAAATTGATAATGCAAAATATAAAGTCCCAACTGTTCAAGAAGGGCATAGAAACAATAAATCAAGAATAAGTGTATACACTGAAGAATATAAAGGGGAATATTATAATATATCAGTTTTAAAACTAATACCTTTTAAAACACAGGCAAGAAAAATTTTCAATGATCAAAGTTTAGAAAAACTTGCTTTAACAATTAAGGATCATGGTATTAGGCAACCACTTACAATTATACCATCAGAATCAGATAAATACGAAATAGTGAGTGGGGAAAGAAGATATAGGGCGGCATTGATAGCTGGATTAAAAACAGTCCCATGTATTATTTTAAAAGACAGAAAAAACGCTGAAGAAATTGCAATAATTGAAAACATACAAAGAGAAGAGTTGCATCCTATTGAATTAATGAATGCATATAATAATCTTATGGAACACGGGATTTGTAATTCTACGCAATCTGTAGCAGACAAAATAGGTGTTACAAAATCATCAGTAATAGATATTTTAAATTTAAAAAAACTATCTGATGAAGTCAAAGAAAAATTATTAAAAGAAGGCATAACTAACAGAGATTTTTTACGCAACTTATGCAAACTTGATCATAATGCACAAAATGAGTTATTAACCAAATATAGACAAGAAAAAAAACAAATAAAAAATAGTAATATAATAAGTATTATGGTCAGTGGTGACAATGTTTTTGTAAAAGAACGCACCACATCCCAACTTACCACAGAACACAAAGAAAAAATTATAGACGCATTGCAACAATTGATAAAAAAATATACATAATATAATGGTCGCGACCGCGACCATTATTACCAGAACCATCTAATAACTCACACGTCCAACCATTACATCTATTGAAATGTCAAAATAATCTGCTAATGATATTATAACCTTTAAACTAAGCATATTACGTATATTGTTTGCATGCAAAAATCGTGGTAGTACTTCTTGGCTAAAACCAATATTAAGGCCTAATTTATAAGGACTAATCGATAAAGCATCAATTTTATTTTTAATAAAGTTTTTTAAGTTATTTGATATGTCAGTAGGTTGCAATTTGTTAAATTTTATTAAATCATTTTTATATATAATATATTTTTCTCTACCTACCACCTCATCTATACGACACTGAAAAAAATCAGCAATACTAATAATTGTGAGAAATGAAGGTATTGCATTATTACCATGATTTATATCGCTCACAGTTTGGTAAGGAATCCCACTACTTTTTGCAAAGAGAGCACGAGACATGCCACTTACAACAAGTTGATGCTGTAAAAATGATTGCACTGTTTTGGACAAACACATATTTATTATAACCTGATAAAATAATAAACGGAACTATTGTATATTTTTCTTGACTCTGTTAAATATATTTAATAGTCCGTCCGCCAAAACTCTACAAGCCTTATAGATAATATGGTTTTAAGACAAGAAGTAATACAACAATCCGTAAGAAAATGATAAAATATGGTCATAAACCTTATGGATTTCAGTCAATGCCAATAGACAACATTATCAAATCGCAAGAACAAGGGAAACTGTTTTGTTATAAATTAAAAGAAGAATTAAACCCAAATAATAAGCTATATAAATTAAGAGAATTAATAAATTGGTCTAGGCTCGAAGAGTGGTTATCAAAAAATGTTTGTATTAAGAAATTTGGTAGAAATAGAAAATGTCATAGAGTGATGCTTGGCATAACGATGCTACAAGCAATGTATAATTTTTCAGATTCATTATCAGAGGAAGAGCTAAAAGAGAATATGTATTGGCAGTATTTCTGCGGGTGGGAATATATAGAAAAAGACATAGCTATCTCGGAAACTAGTATACGACGGTTTCGTAGTGTATTAGGTGAAGCTGGATATAATGAGATATTATCGGAGTTGATCAGGGTTGGGATAAAAACTAACACAATTAAAAAAAAAGATTTGGAATTAATCATCGCTGATACGACTGTACAAATTAAGAATATCAAACACCCACACGATGTTTATTTAATGGATAAAGCTAGGCTTAGCATAGTAAAGCTTTGCAACAGTTTGGGTATACATTTGAATGAAACATACGCTAGAACCTATAAACGCGATATAGTAAAGCTATGGAAATATAAAGAACATAGTAAAGCCAAGAAGCGTTGGAAAATAATGAAGCATTTAAAAATATTACTGGGTCGTTTGATTAGAGTATGTGAGCGTGAGATCAAAAATAAGCAATTAAACTTGTCTCTCAAAAATCAAGAAGTATTGCAAAAAATAAAACAAATACATAACCAATCTGTTTTAAAAAGAGAAGCTAAAAAGCAATATAAAGAAGATAACAAAGTATTATATAGTTTTCATGCCCCTGAAGTAGAGTGTATAGGAAAGGGAAAACGCAACAAGCCATATGAGTTTGGCAATAAAGTAGCGGTAGTAGTAAGTGGTCGTAGAAATTTTGTTTTATCCGCAAAATCGTTTCATAATAATCCTTATGATGGTCATACATTGCATCAGAGCTTTGAAGCAGTAGAGAGTGTCACTGGAATCAAGATAAAGAAATCATTTGTTGATCTTGGGTATAGTGGTAGCAATGTAAAGGAGAAGAGTAAGGTATATACCCCAAAAACGCGGAAGAAGTTGTTACAAGAGGACAAGTCTATGATCAAGAGACGCAGTGCCATAGAACCAATAATAGGTCACTTAAAGCAATATGGTCGGATGGGTAGAAACTTCTTGAAAGGTATGATAGGAGATATTATCAATCCAATAATCTCTGCTATTGGTTTGAATTTACGATGCATTGCAAATCATTTACAAATCGTGTCTAACTCCACATAAATCAAAAATATCATCATGCAAAAACTAGATGAACGATAAAAAATCGTTAACAATAGCTCCATATCAAAATTAGACCAACACAGAAATGTATCAGTAAAAATTAACATAACTTATTAATTTTTATTGAAAATCTTAGCAATTTGTTGTCAAAACTCTATCCCATTACAAATGATCAGGATTTGAAGTGTTTTTGGCGGATAGACTTAATAAAGTATAGTTATGAGGTAGTTAACAAAGATACTAATAAAGTAGAAACTACCTTGTCCGTCCGCCAAAACTCTAAAAGCCTTATAGGCAATAGGGTTTTAAGGCAAAAATGCATAGTAAAATCCATAAGAAAATGAAAGGTTTTATATCAAAAGCTTATGGAAATACAAAAAAATGACAATAAAAAAATGAATGCATTTTGGGAAATAGTGTGGTTTTTAATACAAAAATTTAAAATCAGCCCTCAAAATTAGAGTAATTTGCTCTAAAATCGCACTATTTTTGGAAATTAGTGACACAAGTGATATTTTTTAGAGTTTTGGCGGAGGGACTACCTTATAAAAAGAAAAACCAGTAGACACTCAAATTTTGGTCAAGGAGAGCATCTACTGGTAAATGAAAAACCCATAAATCAATATGAGGTCATATATGAATATATCACACTATCCTGTTGATAGCAATACAGCTATATTAGTTGCTGACTATTGTAATTCACATAATGTTTGCAACCCACCAAAACCTCATATTTCAAGAATATCCGATGATGATCAAATTTCATCAGAATTCTATCATGCTAAAACAATCACAGTATTAATCAGTTTTTTAAAACTCAGCAGTTATGCTGTACACCACGTATACGTGGTGACAATTTTTATTTGTTTGCTTAAAAACTTACTGGCATAATATCAAACCTAGCGTTATTTTTTCAATGAGTTTTTAAGTGGGAATGAGGTGCTTAAAACAAGTTATCTGCCACTACTTAAAAAACGCTCGTTTTTTGAGTGATTTTAAAAAAAATTGTTTAGGAAGTAAAATTTGAACAATCAAGAAATTGTTAAAGCATTACCAGAATCAGTCGTTATTCAGCTTGCCACGTTATCAGAGCAAGATAGAGGTCTGATTCAAACATGCCGTGGTCAACATAACCGTCTAGGTTTTGCTTATCAACTCATGTTTGTTAAGATCTTTAATTATTTTCCTAATCAAGCTTTAGTGGAAATTCAGCCACAGATAATCACATTTGCTGTTTTACAGCTTGGTATCAAAAAAGAACTCATCAATGCCTATCAAAAACGGTAAATTCCAGTATTAATTAAGCCAGATTTATATTTTCTTCCCATACCTCATTGGGTGTTTTATAACCGAGCACTTTTCTTGGTAAATTATTTAAAAAATCCTCAATTTCTTGTAATTGCTTTATTGTTAATTTTTTTATATCTAAAGATTTAGAGTATACTCTGTGCACCATTGAGTTAATCTTCTCTATCAATGGTTTTTGCCATGGAGAATAAGGATTGCAAAAATATACTTTTCGTTCAGATTTTGGCAATAGTTGTTCATGATTGGTAAATTCTTTGCCATTATCTAACGTTATGCTTTTGATTATATGCGACAATTGTTTAAGTTTTTTATTCATGTTACCAATCACATCTTGTGTTCTTTTTGAACGGTTTAAAGTGAGAAACACTTTTTGTGTTCTGATATCCACAAGAGCGCCTATATTACGACTTTGATTACCTTTGTTAAAAGTTAAATCACCTTCTAAATGACCTATTGCTGCTATCTTTCTATTTATCTCTGGTCTTTCAGTAATGGAAACTCGATTTGGTATTGTAATTCTTTTGTTTCTGATTCTTGTACCATGATGCCATGATGCAACCTATTTTTCCTTTTTCTTGCTAAAGATAAATATAATTTTTGCCTTTGTGCTATAGGAGATGTATAAATAAACTGGTATATACTCTCTGTAGAAATATTGACAGTATCTCGTGATAGTTTACGTCTACCTGAAATTATATCTGGTGAAATACCCTGTGTTAACTGCTTTATTATTTCTGCTCGTAAATTATTATCAATATCTAATTTTCTTTTTCTCTTACCTTGCCTTAAACTGCAAGCAAGTGTGTTAGCCCTATCTGGTCTATAATTATGCCTCATTCTCTTGAGTTCATAACATATAGTGCTTTTATCACGGCCAATCTTTGTCCCTATATATCGCGAGCTATAACCACTCTTATTCATTTCGTATATTTTAAATCTTTCATCTATCGTTAAATGAGCCATGATATATCTATATTTAAATGATGCTCCTCGCAGCAGAGCTACGAGGTATCTAAAAAAGTTTTAGTTGTTTCTTATGATATCACGAAGCAGAGCTTCGGGGAATTAAACCCTGAGAGATTAATACACTACGCATTTCATAACGTTCAGCTAATAAGGTAAATAAAACATCAGTTTCTTCACGATTATATGGTACATATGATATATCATCAATTATCAATATTTCAAAATAATCGAATTTTTTAATAATTTGCTTAAGTTTTAAACTAAGCTTTGCTTCTAGTAATTGTTGAACCAAATTAGCTGCTGTTGTATATAATACACGTCTACCAGCAAGACACCACTCACGTGCTAAACCTATACTAAGATGACTTTTGCCAGTGCCAGGATTACCAAAAATAAGTATATTTTCATAGCGATCCATAAATTCTCCTTGTGCAAGATATTGGATCTTAGTTGGCGATAATCCTGGGATACGCTTAATATCAAAGTTGCTTAATAACTTATCTCGAGAGAGTTTTGCTTGCTTCAGCAATCTGGCAATACGTTGTTGTTGTCTATGTTCTAACTCACGTATGGCTAACTCCTGTAGATAATCTATATATGTTTTCTTTTCTTGCTCAAAGCTTTCTGCAACTGATTTATAGCACGATGCAAAAGTAGGTAAGCAAAGGTTCTTGAGTAAATTATTTAGCGGTTGCGGAGTTATTCAGGAGTTTCGCACTTAGCAAAGTTGCGAATCAGTTAAAAGCCATCTGATATTGTTTTGAATTGATGTTTTTATAACTTCCCAAGTTTGTTGATATAAAGTAATGTTTTCATTTATCCTCCTTTTATTCATATCAAGCCAGGCAAATACTGCAAGGCAAATATGATTTCTTTGAGCTCGGCCCGTGCGTGCCTGACAGCGTTCAATACCACAAGTTTGTTTTAATTCTCGATGATAAACCTCTATAGACCAACGTGCCTTAACAATTTTCTCTATTTGCTCACGTGTGGGATTGTCCAAGTTCGTTGTTATGTAATCAATGCGACCATTCTTTGCCACAAACTTAAATACCGTAACCCAACCGTATCCACGTAGGTGAATTTTTAGCCCCTCATCGGGTATCTCTAAACTTTCCAAGCTAACATTATGATTAACTTTTCTATTTTTCCTTAGGGTGGTAACCCATAGCCAGCCTAAATTACGTATATGTTTTAAATTCTTCAACCCGCTATACCAAGCATCCATGACTATGGCATCAGGATTGAGACCTCTTTCTTTAGCTAAAGTAAGCATATCACAAAAATGCTCATTCTTTGTTTTACCATCAGTGTCTTTATCATATATTCTATAATCTACGGGAGTAGATTGAGCAATTTTAGTATTGTAATGTAGTAAGTTTACCATTCCTATACCAGGTATAACATCATGTACAGCTCCAGAATATTGATAACGTACAAGCTCAATCTTCTGACTGTATTGCTTTGATAATAAGGTGTCATCCCCCACTAATAAACACGGTGCTTCCCAATCTATATATTTTGACACTTCCTTATAGATTTCGCTAGGACGAAAATCCTTACTCTTTAACCATCGACTTGCACTATCGTGAGATAGATCTACTGGACTCACTTCAGATAATGCCTTGCTAGTATATCTGACACTACTTGCTTGTAAAAATGATTTATATAAGTCCTTGCTACATTTTGTTCTTGTCATTTTTATCTAAAACTATTTTTCTCTAGATTAACATACTTTTTGCTAAGTGCGAAACTCCTGTTTAGTACATTTCTTCTTTCCTCTTCTGTTTGAGCATCGTGAAAATTAAATACTAAAATCTTTGACTCTGAAGATTTATTTAAAACTGCAATATCCTGTGATGTAAGATGATCTCTCCTGATTATTGTGCATGCAGCATATAAACTACTCAAGCTATTGATATCCAGTCCTATCTCAATATTCTGGTTTGTAAGTAATGACACTAATATATTGTTATCGATGAGCTCATCATACCAATTCTGATGTTCTGTATTTAAAGCAACTTGAATCAAATCATTCAAACTTATTGGTGTGCTGCTGCCGTGTAAAGTAATCAATTCCTTATTTAACAAAGATTGTTTTGTGATTAAATCCAATGCACTGAAGCTCAATTTAAGATTTTGATTATCTGAGTCAACGCCCTCCTGGTCCTTAAATAGGTTATCACAATTCTTTGTATTCTTACTATAAAGAATTATTATTTTGTTCTTGGCTAATTTTAAGTGTTGTATGATAATATTTTTAATATTATCGCAATTTTTATCAGTGGCATTAACTTCAACCACTATTAAGTGACATTTACTTCTCGAGCTATTAGCTACTTTCAAATAAGAATCTATATAACTAAATTGATCAAAACGGGCAAAGATATATCCAGATGCCGTATAGTATGTTATTTGACTATCTTGACTGTTTACTAACTTCTGGAAGTATTGTACTATAGTAATATGACCTAAAGTGATATTGTCACAATTGAGATATAATATTTTTGTGTTATTCGCCGTGGATAAAAATTCAGTAATTACAGGTACATCAACATTTAGATCTTCCTGCACAAAAGGACTAGCAAAGTAGGCTTGACTAATACCATACATTACAGGTAATTGCATAGTATCATTTATTGTATTAAATAATGCCTTGGCCTCCTGGTATTGATAAATAGTCCCTACTCTATCTGAACACCATTTATGGAGAGCATTGTAATACATCGTGTACGCAATTTCTGCATCATGGTGTACTAATTCATTAAGTTTTATATCATTTTTCAACGAATCACTAAGTTCTTCTCTATTCTCATAGTTCGTTATCAATTTAAATTTCGTACAAAACTGATCAAAATCATGCTCACTATATAGTCCGTCCGCCAAAACTCTACAAGCCTTATAGATAATATGGTTTTAAGACAAGAAGTAATACAACAATCCGTAAGAAAATGATAAAATATGGTCATAAACCTTATGGATTTCAGTCAATGCCAATAGACAACATTATCAAATCGCAAGAACAAGGGAAACTGTTTGGTTATAAATTAAAAGAAGAATTAAACCCAAATAATAAGCTATATAAATTAAGAGAATTAATAAATTGGTCTAGGCTCGAAGAGTGGTTATCAAAAAATGTTTGTATTAAGAAATTTGGTAGAAATAGAAAATGTCATAGAGTGATGCTTGGCATAACGATGCTACAAGCAATGTATAATTTTTCAGATTCATTATCAGAGGAAGAGCTAAAAGAGAATATGTATTGGCAGTATTTCTGCGGGTGGGAATATATAGAAAAAGACATAGCTATCTCGGAAACTAGTATACGACGGTTTCGTAGTGTATTAGGTGAAGCTGGATATAATGAGATATTATCGGAGTTGATCAGGGTTGGGATAAAAACTAACACAATTAAAAAAAAAGATTTGGAATTAATCATCGCTGATACGACTGTACAAATTAAGAATATCAAACACCCACACGATGTTTATTTAATGGATAAAGCTAGGCTTAGCATAGTAAAGCTTTGCAACAGTTTGGGTATACATTTGAATGAAACATACGCTAGAACCTATAAACGCGATATAGTAAAGCTATGGAAATATAAAGAACATAGTAAAGCCAAGAAGCGTTGGAAAATAATGAAGCATTTAAAAATATTACTGGGTCGTTTGATTAGAGTATGTGAGCGTGAGATCAAAAATAAGCAATTAAACTTGTCTCTCAAAAATCAAGAAGTATTGCAAAAAATAAAACAAATACATAACCAATCTGTTTTAAAAAGAGAAGCTAAAAAGCAATATAAAGAAGATAACAAAGTATTATATAGTTTTCATGCCCCTGAAGTAGAGTGTATAGGAAAGGGAAAACGCAACAAGCCATATGAGTTTGGCAATAAAGTAGCGGTAGTAGTAAGTGGTCGTAGAAATTTTGTTTTATCCGCAAAATCGTTTCATAATAATCCTTATGATGGTCATACATTGCATCAGAGCTTTGAAGCAGTAGAGAGTGTCACTGGAATCAAGATAAAGAAATCATTTGTTGATCTTGGGTATAGTGGTAGCAATGTAAAGGAGAAGAGTAAGGTATATACCCCAAAAACGCGGAAGAAGTTGTTACAAGAGGACAAGTCTATGATCAAGAGACGCAGTGCCATAGAACCAATAATAGGTCACTTAAAGCAATATGGTCGGATGGGTAGAAACTTCTTGAAAGGTATGATAGGAGATATTATCAATCCAATAATCTCTGCTATTGGTTTGAATTTACGATGCATTGCAAATCATTTACAAATCGTGTCTAACTCCACATAAATCAAAAATATCATCATGCAAAAACTAGATGAACGATAAAAAATCGTTAACAATAGCTCCATATCAAAATTAGACCAACACAGAAATGTATCAGTAAAAATTAACATAACTTATTAATTTTTATTGAAAATCTTAGCAATTTGTTGTCAAAACTCTATCCCATTACAAATGATCAGGATTTGAAGTGTTTTTGGCGGATAGACTATATAGTCTAGGTACTATTATATTTTCTAATGCTGTACTTTTTTTAGCCAGGAGTTTCGCACTTAGCAAAATTGTGTATTAGTTAGAAGCCATTTAATGTTGTTCTGAATTGATGTTTTTATAACTTCCCAAGTTTGTTGATATAAAGTAATGTTTTCATTTATCCTCCTTTTGTTCATATCAAGCCAGGCCAATACAGCAAGGCAAATATGATTTCTTTGAGCTCGACCCGTGCGTGCCTGACAGCATTCAATACCACAAGTTTGCTTCAATTCTCGATGATAAACTTCTATAGACCAACGCGCCTTAACAATTTTCTCTATTTGCTCACGTGTAGGATTCTCTAAATTAGTTGTTATGTAATCAATGCGACCATTTTTTGCCACAAACTTAAATACCGTAACCCAACCGTATCCACGTAGGTGAATTTTTAGCCCTTCATCGGGAATCTCTAAAGTTTCCAAGCTAACATTACGATTAACTTTTCTATTTTTTCTTAGGTTGGTAACCCATATCCAACCTAAATTACGTATATGTTTTAAATTATCCAAACCACTATACCAAGCATCCATAACTATAGCATCAGGCTTGATACCTCTTTCTTTAGCTAAAGTAAGCATATCACAAAAATGCTCGTTCTTTGTTTTACCATCAGTTTCTTTATCATATATTCTATAATCTACAGGAGTAGATTGATCAATTTGAGTATTGTAATGCAGTAAGTTTACCATTCCTATACCAGGTATAACATCATGTACAGCCCCAGAATATTGATAATTTACAAGCTCGATCCTCTTACTGTATTGCTTTGACAATAAGGTGTCATCTCCCACTAATAAACAAGGATCTTCCAGATCAATATATTTTGACACTTTGCTATAGATTTCGCTAGGGCGAAAATCCTTACTCTTTAACCATCGACTTGCACTATCGTGCGATAGATCTAATGGACTTACTTCAGATAATGCTTTGCTAGTATATCTTACACTACTTGCTTGTAAGAATGATTTATATAAATCTTTGCTACATTTTGATCTTGTCATTTTTATCTAAAACTATTTTTCTCTAGATTAGCATATTATTTGCTAAGTGCGAAACTCCTGAAGGATTTGCAGCAATATAATACGCAATATTCTCAAGGCTTTGATGCTAACAGGAGTTTCGCACTTAGCAAATAATATGCTAATCTAGAGAAAAATAGTTTTAGATAAAAATGACAAGATCAAAATGTAGCAAAGATTTATATAAATCATTCTTACAAGCAAGTAGTGTAAGATATACTAGCAAAGCATTATCTGAAGTAAGTCCATTAGATCTATCGCACGATAGTGCAAGTCGATGGTTAAAGAGTAAGGATTTTCGCCCTAGCGAAATCTATAGCAAAGTGTCAAAATATATTGATCTGGAAGATCCTTGTTTATTAGTGGGAGATGACACCTTATTGTCAAAGCAATACAGTAAGAGGATCGAGCTTGTAAATTATCAATATTCTGGGGCTGTACATGATGTTATACCTGGTATAGGAATGGTAAACTTACTGCATTACAATACTCAAATTGATCAATCTACTCCTGTAGATTATAGAATATATGATAAAGAAACTGATGGTAAAACAAAGAACGAGCATTTTTGTGATATGCTTACTTTAGCTAAAGAAAGAGGTATCAAGCCTGATGCTATAGTTATGGATGCTTGGTATAGTGGTTTGGATAATTTAAAACATATACGTAATTTAGGTTGGATATGGGTTACCAACCTAAGAAAAAATAGAAAAGTTAATCGTAATGTTAGCTTGGAAACTTTAGAGATTCCCGATGAAGGGCTAAAAATTCACCTACGTGGATACGGTTGGGTTACGGTATTTAAGTTTGTGGCAAAAAATGGTCGCATTGATTACATAACAACTAATTTAGAGAATCCTACACGTGAGCAAATAGAGAAAATTGTTAAGGCGCGTTGGTCTATAGAAGTTTATCATCGAGAATTGAAGCAAACTTGTGGTATTGAATGCTGTCAGGCACGCACGGGTCGAGCTCAAAGAAATCATATTTGCCTTGCTGTATTGGCCTGGCTTGATATGAACAAAAGGAGGATAAATGAAAACATTACTTTATATCAACAAACTTGGGAAGTTATAAAAACATCAATTCAGAACAACATTAAATGGCTTCTAACTAATACACAATTTTGCTAAGTGCGAAACTCCTGAAAGAGTTAAAAGATGGGATTGATCATTATCTGAATAAATATAATTATCACAGATTTCATTCAAGTATTGGTTATAAAAAGCCTATGAATGTATATCTGAATTATATGCAAAATTATCAGCAAATTGCTGCCTGATATCGAAAAATTAGGAAAACATACTACTCATTTTTTTGTCTTGATTTTTCATGTATGGACCTCCTGTAGAATGCAAGAAAAAAATAACATCAATAATAAAAACAAACAAATGCAGTCATGTATCCGGCTTATAGCTGATAAATCAACCTAATTTATTCTACAGCCCTGATGGAATTCGCTGGCTTACAAACTATATACTTATCAGTCCATCGGCTTCTAAAGTCCGTCCGCCAAAACTCTACAAGCCTTATAGATAATATGGTTTTAAGACAAGAAGTAATACAACAATCCGTAAGAAAATGATAAAATATGGTCATAAACCTTATGGATTTCAGTCAATGCCAATAGACAACATTATCAAATCGCAAGAACAAGGGAAACTGTTTGGTTATAAATTAAAAGAAGAATTAAACCCAAATAATAAGCTATATAAATTAAGAGAATTAATAAATTGGTCTAGGCTCGAAGAGTGGTTATCAAAAAATGTTTGTATTAAGAAATTTGGTAGAAATAGAAAATGTCATAGAGTGATGCTTGGCATAACGATGCTACAAGCAATGTATAATTTTTCAGATTCATTATCAGAGGAAGAGCTAAAAGAGAATATGTATTGGCAGTATTTCTGCGGGTGGGAATATATAGAAAAAGACATAGCTATCTCGGAAACTAGTATACGACGGTTTCGTAGTGTATTAGGTGAAGCTGGATATAATGAGATATTATCGGAGTTGATCAGGGTTGGGATAAAAACTAACACAATTAAAAAAAAAGATTTGGAATTAATCATCGCTGATACGACTGTACAAATTAAGAATATCAAACACCCACACGATGTTTATTTAATGGATAAAGCTAGGCTTAGCATAGTAAAGCTTTGCAACAGTTTGGGTATACATTTGAATGAAACATACGCTAGAACCTATAAACGCGATATAGTAAAGCTATGGAAATATAAAGAACATAGTAAAGCCAAGAAGCGTTGGAAAATAATGAAGCATTTAAAAATATTACTGGGTCGTTTGATTAGAGTATGTGAGCGTGAGATCAAAAATAAGCAATTAAACTTGTCTCTCAAAAATCAAGAAGTATTGCAAAAAATAAAACAAATACATAACCAATCTGTTTTAAAAAGAGAAGCTAAAAAGCAATATAAAGAAGATAACAAAGTATTATATAGTTTTCATGCCCCTGAAGTAGAGTGTATAGGAAAGGGAAAACGCAACAAGCCATATGAGTTTGGCAATAAAGTAGCGGTAGTAGTAAGTGGTCGTAGAAATTTTGTTTTATCCGCAAAATCGTTTCATAATAATCCTTATGATGGTCATACATTGCATCAGAGCTTTGAAGCAGTAGAGAGTGTCACTGGAATCAAGATAAAGAAATCATTTGTTGATCTTGGGTATAGTGGTAGCAATGTAAAGGAGAAGAGTAAGGTATATACCCCAAAAACGCGGAAGAAGTTGTTACAAGAGGACAAGTCTATGATCAAGAGACGCAGTGCCATAGAACCAATAATAGGTCACTTAAAGCAATATGGTCGGATGGGTAGAAACTTCTTGAAAGGTATGATAGGAGATATTATCAATCCAATAATCTCTGCTATTGGTTTGAATTTACGATGCATTGCAAATCATTTACAAATCGTGTCTAACTCCACATAAATCAAAAATATCATCATGCAAAAACTAGATGAACGATAAAAAATCGTTAACAATAGCTCCATATCAAAATTAGACCAACACAGAAATGTATCAGTAAAAATTAACATAACTTATTAATTTTTATTGAAAATCTTAGCAATTTGTTGTCAAAACTCTATCCCATTACAAATGATCAGGATTTGAAGTGTTTTTGGCGGATAGACTCTAAAAGAGCCACTGAAAAACGCAGTTTTTTTGTAAGCTAAGGTTTGTCTTATTTACCATCAATATTAATTATCTCAAGCATATTTCGGGTTGGAATCTCTTACATATTGTTTTGCTTTTACCTATTCATTATATAAATCACCATTTATTTTACTTATAAGTGCTATGCTACACACTCTTTAGCTACAAACTTTACTCTCTACATAATCATCTCCTGATCTTAGTACAGCAAACACCACTCTTGCCAACTTATTAGCTATGGCAACTGTCGTTTTATTATGGCTACTTCGCTCAGATAAATTAAACCAGGAGTTTCGCACTTAGCAAAGTTGCGAATCAGTTAAAAGCCATCTGATATTGTTTTGAATTGATGTTTTTATAACTTCCCAAGTTTGTTGATATAAAGTAATGTTTTCATTTATCCTCCTTTTATTCATATCAAGCCAGGCAAATACTGCAAGGCAAATATGATTTCTTTGAGCTCGGCCCGTGCGTGCCTGACAGCGTTCAATACCACAAGTTTGTTTTAATTCTCGATGATAAACCTCTATAGACCAACGTGCCTTAACAATTTTCTCTATTTGCTCACGTGTGGGATTTTCCAAGTTCGTTGTTATGTAATCAATGCGACCATTCTTTGCCACAAACTTAAATACCGTAACCCAACCGTATCCACGTAGGTGAATTTTTAGCCCCTCATCGGGTATCTCTAAACTTTCCAAGCTAACATTATGATTAACTTTTCTATTTTTCCTTAGGGTGGTAACCCATAGCCAGCCTAAATTACGTATATGTTTTAAATTCTCCAACCCGCTATACCAAGCATCCATGACTATGGCATCAGGATTGAGACCTCTTTCTTTAGCTAAAGTAAGCATATCACAAAAATGCTCATTCTTTGTTTTACCATCAGTGTCTTTATCATATATTCTATAATCTACGGGAGTAGATTGAGCAATTTTAGTATTGTAATGTAGTAAGTTTACCATTCCTATACCAGGTATAACATCATGTACAGCTCCAGAATATTGATAACGTACAAGCTCAATCTTCTGACTGTATTGCTTTGATAATAAGGTGTCATCCCCCACTAATAAACACGGTGCTTCCCAATCTATATATTTTGACACTTCCTTATAGATTTCGCTAGGACGAAAATCCTTACTCTTTAACCATCGACTTGCACTATCGTGAGATAGATCTACTGGACTCACTTCAGATAATGCCTTGCTAGTATATCTGACACTACTTGCTTGTAAAAATGATTTATATAAGTCCTTGCTACATTTTGTTCTTGTCATTTTTATCTAAAACTATTTTTCTCTAGATTAACATACTTTTTGCTAAGTGCGAAACTCCTGTCCTTCTTTGGCCATGGATTTATATTTGTTACACCACTTTGATTGTTGTATAATTCATTAATTAAAAGCCTTCTAAATACTTCAAGTTCAGGAGATAATGTTTCGTTATTTTGAAATTTTTTATAAAATGTCTGTGTTGTTCTATCAATGACTTGCGATACTAAAACGTTTAAATTATTCTCAAAAACGCTTATATTCAGTACTTTATTTTCCAATATATGTTGGGCAACTTTTTGAGCTAATTCTTCTAATTTTTTTCTATCACTTTGTAAACAAGCCTTATTATTACTTTGACAATTCTGATCTACTTGAATAGTAATATTTTTAGCGTTTCTAAAACTTAGTTCTGTGATTAAAACATCCTTAATATTAGTGAACCTTGTATCCGTGTTATCTTTTTGAGCTTTAGCATTAGATTCATCGGGCTTAGATGGCTCCAAAATATGAACGATAACATCATAGTACTTTGCAAAAATTCCATTTTTTGTGATTTTTTTCCTATTGCAGATATGATCAGCTAAAGATTTAATTAACTGATAAAAATCTGAAGTATTCTCACATATCAATTGCAATTTACTCCTTTCAGGTCTTCTATTGCTAATCCTGAGAATCTTAACATTTACCTTCTCTGTCTTAAGTAATATATCCTCTGCGATCTGCTCCAAGCGGTCATCCATAATCTTGAAATCAGAATGAGATGGCTGATCATGATAAATTTTATTAGTAATCAGTATAAGATCTTGAATTTCATTTTTAAAAAATCGAGATTGTTTATCTGTTGCTATTTTTTGCTGCAAGTATAAGAAGGAATTAAAATATTGGGGTATACTAAAGTCACCATGATCATTGATTAAATTATTATCTGTGATTGGATCTAATCGATCTTCTTTATTGATTTTTTCTTGATGTTTAGCCTGTAATAGACGTAAGATCCATGTCGGATCCTGAGACGCTGGATCTTGAGTCTCTTGATACTGCAGAACTATATCATCAAAGTTCATTACTTCTGCTATATCACCAGCAAAATGAAACTGTTTATATTTTGCTGCCTCTGTTTGCTTATACAACCGCCATAAACATAGCATGGTTAACTCTGGTTGATAAATATTACCATGGTGTATTTTTCTTGGTGCCGATCCTACAAATTTTTGATGATTATCTTTAAGATAATAACAGTCTCCTGGATGTTTAAAAACTTCATCATTAGAGGTGATCACTAATGATTTGTCATTAATAATATCTTTACTAGTTTCTGGTTCTGTGGCCGCATTATTGGAATCATTATGATGAGTTATTTTACGTTTTTTTTGTTCTAAAGCAGGTGAAGTGCTAATGCGTCTTTTAGTATTGCAGTTTTCTCTTGACGCTAAGTCACTGTTTTGAGAGTTTGCATAAGGTGGTGTGTGTGTGTTAGATTGCATATTAGAGTCTATCTTGCAAGTATATTGATAACACAAATAATATACTAAATGCATCAATAATAGTTTTTTTATATAAATCAAAAACTATTATTTTGTCTAAAACTTGTAAATTTTTTGCACATAAAATATAATAGACTAAAAAATCAAGATAAAATTTTGAGCAATTTACTTGGTAAGTTTGTTCAAAATTAAGCTGCCATTTGTGTATGATATTGTATACTATTGAGATAGACATTCATGGGGTTTTTATACCCAATACTTGAATGAAATCTCTGATAATTATATTTCAGCATCCTAAAGAAACGCTCAATAACAATATTGTCAATACTGCTGCCTTTACCATTCATTGATATCTGAATATTATAATCTTTAAGAATCTGTATATGAGCATTACTGGTATATTGACTACCTTGATCACTATTAAAGAGTCTATCCGCCAAAAACACTTCAAATCCTGATCATTTGTAATGGGATAGAGTTTTGACAACAAATTGCTAAGATTTTCAATAAAAATTAATAAGTTATGTTAATTTTTACTGATACATTTCTGTGTTGGTCTAATTTTGATATGGAGCTATTGTTAACGATTTTTTATCGTTCATCTAGTTTTTGCATGATGATATTTTTGATTTATGTGGAGTTAGACACGATTTGTAAATGATTTGCAATGCATCGTAAATTCAAACCAATAGCAGAGATTATTGGATTGATAATATCTCCTATCATACCTTTCAAGAAGTTTCTACCCATCCGACCATATTGCTTTAAGTGACCTATTATTGGTTCTATGGCACTGCGTCTCTTGATCATAGACTTGTCCTCTTGTAACAACTTCTTCCGCGTTTTTGGGGTATATACCTTACTCTTCTCCTTTACATTGCTACCACTATACCCAAGATCAACAAATGATTTCTTTATCTTGATTCCAGTGACACTCTCTACTGCTTCAAAGCTCTGATGCAATGTATGACCATCATAAGGATTATTATGAAACGATTTTGCGGATAAAACAAAATTTCTACGACCACTTACTACTACCGCTACTTTATTGCCAAACTCATATGGCTTGTTGCGTTTTCCCTTTCCTATACACTCTACTTCAGGGGCATGAAAACTATATAATACTTTGTTATCTTCTTTATATTGCTTTTTAGCTTCTCTTTTTAAAACAGATTGGTTATGTATTTGTTTTATTTTTTGCAATACTTCTTGATTTTTGAGAGACAAGTTTAATTGCTTATTTTTGATCTCACGCTCACATACTCTAATCAAACGACCCAGTAATATTTTTAAATGCTTCATTATTTTCCAACGCTTCTTGGCTTTACTATGTTCTTTATATTTCCATAGCTTTACTATATCGCGTTTATAGGTTCTAGCGTATGTTTCATTCAAATGTATACCCAAACTGTTGCAAAGCTTTACTATGCTAAGCCTAGCTTTATCCATTAAATAAACATCGTGTGGGTGTTTGATATTCTTAATTTGTACAGTCGTATCAGCGATGATTAATTCCAAATCTTTTTTTTTAATTGTGTTAGTTTTTATCCCAACCCTGATCAACTCCGATAATATCTCATTATATCCAGCTTCACCTAATACACTACGAAACCGTCGTATACTAGTTTCCGAGATAGCTATGTCTTTTTCTATATATTCCCACCCGCAGAAATACTGCCAATACATATTCTCTTTTAGCTCTTCCTCTGATAATGAATCTGAAAAATTATACATTGCTTGTAGCATCGTTATGCCAAGCATCACTCTATGACATTTTCTATTTCTACCAAATTTCTTAATACAAACATTTTTTGATAACCACTCTTCGAGCCTAGACCAATTTATTAATTCTCTTAATTTATATAGCTTATTATTTGGGTTTAATTCTTCTTTTAATTTATAACCAAACAGTTTCCCTTGTTCTTGCGATTTGATAATGTTGTCTATTGGCATTGACTGAAATCCATAAGGTTTATGACCATATTTTATCATTTTCTTACGGATTGTTGTATTACTTCTTGTCTTAAAACCATATTATCTATAAGGCTTGTAGAGTTTTGGCGGACGGACTATTAAAGATCTGTGGAACTTGATACTTATTTAATGCTTCTTTCAATATATCAGTTACTAATGTCCCGTCCATGCTATTTGACAGTTTATAGCTTAATATGGTTTTGCTATGCCAATCTATAATGGCTGCCAGATACATAAAGCCTCCGTTAGTGCGAATATATGTAATATCTCCGCTCCAGACCTCATTAGCAGTAGGGACAACTACTTTCTTAGTTTTATCAGTTGTGATCCAGTATTTATCAAGTAGGTAGCTGTATATTTTATGTTCACTATCTTTTATAGTAGTTGACTTCTTTTTATGAAGGTATATCGCTTTAATACCAATTCATCTCATATATTTTAGCACTCGGTCTCGACCTATCTTAAATCCATCGTCTAATAATTGCTGATATATATAACGATAACCAAATTCTGGATTATCTGTATATATCTCATCTATTCTATTTAATATATTTAAATTATAGCTACTAAGTCCTTCTACTTTATAATATGTTGCAGAACGGTTAACCCCTAATAATTCACATTGTCTTGTCTTTGGTAACTGTTCTAGCTTGGATATGACAATACTCTTTCTATTTGATAAATCTAAGCTTCTTAGCTTTCCCACAGCCTAATCTCTCTCAATTGTAGTTTTTCCTAAAGCCTTTGCCAACGCATCATTTTGCTCCTTAAGTTCTTTAATTTGTTCTTGATATTCACTCACTACCTTAGCTGGTTCAAATGCTATTGCTGCATTTGATAAACATTGTTTCTTCCAATGTGATATACTATTGCTACTCACCTCATATTTAGACGATAACTGTGATATTGTTACTTCTTCTTTAATAATTCTAACACTATCTTTCTCTTCTCTTCTGCACTGAAATTCCGTATCTATTTCTTAGTCATTTTATCTCCTATAAGTTATTTCTTTATTCTAACTTATTACCAAGAGAAGCTAACTCTTTTTTTGTCTAATTTTTTCATGTATGGACCTCCTGTAGAATGCAAGAAAAAAATAACATCAATAATAAAAACAAACAAATGCAGTCATGTATCCGGCTTATAGCTGATAAATCAACCTAATTTATTCTACAGCCCTGATGGAATTCGCTGGCTTACAAACTATATACTTATCAGTCCATCGGCTTCTAAAAGAGCCACTGAAAAACGCAGTTTTTTTTGTAAGCTAAGGTTTGTCTTATTTACCATCAATATTAATTATCTCAAGCATATTTCGGGTTGGAATCTCTTACACATATTGTTTTGCTTTTACCTATTCATTATATAAATCACCATTTATTTTACTTATAAGTGCTATGCTACACACTCTTTAGCTACAAACTTTACTCTCTACATAATCATCTCCTGATCTTAGTACAGCAAACACCACTCTTGCCAACTTATTAGCTATGGCAACTGTCGTTTTATTATGGCTACTTCGCTCAGATAAATTAAACATCCATTTCGTAAATTGGCTAAAATCTTTTTTAGATTTCTGTTCTTCCGATGTAAATCTTATCTTGGCATTTAGTACAGCTCTAGCCCCTTGAATTAATAAAGTGCGTAAGTATACATCACCTCGCTTGCTAATTCCCACCAGCTTATCCTTCCCACCACTTGAATGTTGTCTTGGCACTAATCCTAGCCATGCCGATAATTGCCTGCCATTCTCAAAACTTGTAGCATTACCTATTGATGCTATTAAAGCAGTAGCAGTAAATGATGCTCCTCGCAGCAGAGCTACGAGGTATCTAAAAAAGTTTTAGTTGTTTCTTATGATATCACGAAGCAGAGCTTCGGGGAATTAAACCCTGAGAGATTAAACCAAGACCAGGTATAGCTCTTAATCGTTGATATTGAGTTAGGTTACTTGCTATCATTGTTAATCGTTTTTCTATCTCTTTTATTTTTCTGTTATTATCTAAGAATTCTTCTTTCAGTTCACTAAATGTTTGATAACTTAACTGGCTTAATTTCCCTGCATCTAAAATCTCAATTAATTTTGTGATAACCTTATTAATGCCTTGAGGAACAATAAAACCAAACTCATGTAGTAGCCCCCTAATTTCATTAGCAAGTGCTGTACGATTTTTTACCAATCTCTCTCTTACCCTATGTATTGATAAAATTTCTTGTTGCTCTATAGTTTTAATTGCAACAAATCTCATATTAGGTCTTGTCACGGCTTCACATATCGCCAGGAGTTTCGCACTTAGCAAAAAGTATGTTAATCTAGAGAAAAATAGTTTTAGATAAAAATGACAAGAACAAAATGTAGCAAGGACTTATATAAATCATTTTTACAAGCAAGTAGTGTCAGATATACTAGCAAGGCATTATCTGAAGTGAGTCCAGTAGATCTATCTCACGATAGTGCAAGTCGATGGTTAAAGAGTAAGGATTTTCGTCCTAGCGAAATCTATAAGGAAGTGTCAAAATATATAGATTGGGAAGCACCGTGTTTATTAGTGGGGGATGACACCTTATTATCAAAGCAATACAGTCAGAAGATTGAGCTTGTACGTTATCAATATTCTGGAGCTGTACATGATGTTATACCTGGTATAGGAATGGTAAACTTACTACATTACAATACTAAAATTGCTCAATCTACTCCCGTAGATTATAGAATATATGATAAAGACACTGATGGTAAAACAAAGAATGAGCATTTTTGTGATATGCTTACTTTAGCTAAAGAAAGAGGTCTCAATCCTGATGCCATAGTCATGGATGCTTGGTATAGCGGGTTGAAGAATTTAAAACATATACGTAATTTAGGCTGGCTATGGGTTACCACCCTAAGGAAAAATAGAAAAGTTAATCATAATGTTAGCTTGGAAAGTTTAGAGATACCCGATGAGGGGCTAAAAATTCACCTACGTGGATACGGTTGGGTTACGGTATTTAAGTTTGTGGCAAAGAATGGTCGCATTGATTACATAACAACGAACTTGGACAATCCCACACGTGAGCAAATAGAGAAAATTGTTAAGGCACGTTGGTCTATAGAGGTTTATCATCGAGAATTAAAACAAACTTGTGGTATTGAACGCTGTCAGGCACGCACGGGCCGAGCTCAAAGAAATCATATTTGCCTTGCAGTATTTGCCTGGCTTGATATGAATAAAAGGAGGATAAATGAAAACATTACTTTATATCAACAAACTTGGGAAGTTATAAAAACATCAATTCAAAACAATATCAGATGGCTTTTAACTGATTCGCAACTTTGCTAAGTGCGAAACTCCTGATCGCTTCGGCTTTGTTGCATAAATAAAATTTGTAGAGCAAGAGTGGTGATAATCTGGTAAGATGTCCTGAATTAAAAAATAATCCAGATTATATGAGATCTCGGAAGAAAGCCCCTTTTAGTAAATCACGCAAGTATTCTAAATATAAAATAACGAATTGGTCAGAATATAATAATTTTTTACGCAATAGGGGTCGCATAGATTTTATGATTGCCAGTGATTTGGCGATTGGCTGGTATGCTGATTACAGAGAGGAAATGAAACGAGGAAGACCTAGACGCTATAGTGATCACGCTATATTACAGTGTTTGAAGATCAGATGCTTATTCGGTCTTAAGTTACGCCAAACCCAAGGCTTTATAAACTGGCTCTTTGAAATATCGGGTTTATCTATTAGATGTCCAGACTATACAACATTAAGTAAGCGTATGAAGTCATTAGATCTTAGGTATTTACATGGAAATCAAGATAAAGAATTTAGTTGTATTTCAATGGATAGTACAGGGATACAAGCCTACACAGGGAACGAATGGCTAGAAAATAAGCATGGTAAGCAATATAAGCGTCGCATATGGAAAAAGCTACATATCGTTATAGAAGATCAAGGTATGATACTTGCCGATAGTACCACAGAGCATACTATAGATGATAGATCACAGATTGGACTACTAATAGCTAATGTCAGAGCCAAGGATTTTCTGGGAGATCGAGGGTATGACGGTGAATCTACATATCAATTGTTGAGAAAGAAGAAGATAAAACCAGTTATTAGACCCCCAAACTCTTCAGTAAAAGTTCAATCGCTTAGGGATAAAACTGAGAGAGATGCAGCTGTTATATATCAACAAAACAAAGGATACCAAGCATGGAGGGTAAAGAATAATTATGGTAGAAGGGAGCGTGTAGAGAACACGTTCTTTCGATTTAAAACTTCTTTTGGTAGTAAGTTTCTATCAAGACATGATCAAAATATGACAAAAGAAATGTCTATTAAATGCCACTTATTAAACAAAATGTTTGAAATTGGTAAACCTATCTCTGTGCCTGTTGGCTAGGCTAGCATTGCGGGGTTAGGGGCAGTATATTCAAAAGCTTATTTATGCAACAAAGCCGTTCTGCATAGAACACGAAAGCCCCGTACGGGGCTTTCCAATACTCCACCCTTTGCCTATCCATACTAAAGAATTTGTTGCTTCTGACCCCGCACCAATCTATACTAAGTAAACAGTAAAGAAGAAGCGAGTAGCAGGATATAGTCCAATTCTTTTTCACAGAAAGATGAAAAAGAAACCGCCTGCCGCTGGCTCTCATAAGATTAACAACGAAGCAGCAAGAGATAAGGAAGCAGCATATGACTGAGAGGCGAAGAAAAAGACAAAGAATAGAAATGCAGGTAAATTCTGAAATATATGAGTTAGTTAGAAGTGCTGCAGAGCAAGGGAATAAATCAGTAAATAGGTATATTATAGATTTGGTAACTGAAGCACTATCTATAAAACTACAAAGAAAACAAGACAGGAGTTTCGCACTTAGCAAAAAGTATGTTAATCTAGAGAAAAATAGTTTTAGATAAAAATGACAAGAACAAAATGTAGCAAGGACTTATATAAATCATTTTTACAAGCAAGTAGTGTCAGATATACTAGCAAGGCATTATCTGAAGTGAGTCCAGTAGATCTATCTCACGATAGTGCAAGTCGATGGTTAAAGAGTAAGGATTTTCGTCCTAGCGAAATCTATAAGGAAGTGTCAAAATATATAGATTGGGAAGCACCGTGTTTATTAGTGGGGGATGACACCTTATTATCAAAGCAATACAGTCAGAAGATTGAGCTTGTACGTTATCAATATTCTGGAGCTGTACATGATGTTATACCTGGTATAGGAATGGTAAACTTACTACATTACAATACTAAAATTGCTCAATCTACTCCCGTAGATTATAGAATATATGATAAAGACACTGATGGTAAAACAAAGAATGAGCATTTTTGTGATATGCTTACTTTAGCTAAAGAAAGAGGTCTCAATCCTGATGCCATAGTCATGGATGCTTGGTATAGCGGGTTGAAGAATTTAAAACATATACGTAATTTAGGCTGGCTATGGGTTACGGCTTTGTTGCATAAATAAAATTTGTAGAGCAAGAGTGGTGATAATCTGGTAAGATGTCCTGAATTAAAAAATAATCCAGATTATATGAGATCTCGGAAGAAAGCCCCTTTTAGTAAATCACGCAAGTATTCTAAATATAAAATAACGAATTGGTCAGAATATAATAATTTTTTACGCAATAGGGGTCGCATAGATTTTATGATTGCCAGTGATTTGGCGATTGGCTGGTATGCTGATTACAGAGAGGAAATGAAACGAGGAAGACCTAGACGCTATAGTGATCACGCTATATTACAGTGTTTGAAGATCAGATGCTTATTCGGTCTTAAGTTACGCCAAACCCAAGGCTTTATAAACTGGCTCTTTGAAATATCGGGTTTATCTATTAGATGTCCAGACTATACAACATTAAGTAAGCGTATGAAGTCATTAGATCTTAGGTATTTACATGGAAATCAAGATAAAGAATTTAGTTGTATTTCAATGGATAGTACAGGGATACAAGCCTACACAGGGAACGAATGGCTAGAAAATAAGCATGGTAAGCAATATAAGCGTCGCATATGGAAAAAGCTACATATCGTTATAGAAGATCAAGGTATGATACTTGCCGATAGTACCACAGAGCATACTATAGATGATAGATCACAGATTGGACTACTAATAGCTAATGTCAGAGCCAAGGATTTTCTGGGAGATCGAGGGTATGACGGTGAATCTACATATCAATTGTTGAGAAAGAAGAAGATAAAACCAGTTATTAGACCCCCAAACTCTTCAGTAAAAGTTCAATCGCTTAGGGATAAAACTGAGAGAGATGCAGCTGTTATATATCAACAAAACAAAGGATACCAAGCATGGAGGGTAAAGAATAATTATGGTAGAAGGGAGCGTGTAGAGAACACGTTCTTTCGATTTAAAACTTCTTTTGGTAGTAAGTCAGGAGTTTCGCACTTAGCAAATAATATGCTAATCTAGAGAAAAATAGTTTTAGATAAAAATGACAAGATCAAAATGTAGCAAAGATTTATATAAATCATTCTTACAAGCAAGTAGTGTAAGATATACTAGCAAAGCATTATCTGAAGTAAGTCCATTAGATCTATCGCACGATAGTGCAAGTCGATGGTTAAAGAGTAAGGATTTTCGCCCTAGCGAAATCTATAGCAAAGTGTCAAAATATATTGATCTGGAAGATCCTTGTTTATTAGTGGGAGATGACACCTTATTGTCAAAGCAATACAGTAAGAGGATCGAGCTTGTAAATTATCAATATTCTGGGGCTGTACATGATGTTATACCTGGTATAGGAATGGTAAACTTACTGCATTACAATACTCAAATTGATCAATCTACTCCTGTAGATTATAGAATATATGATAAAGAAACTGATGGTAAAACAAAGAACGAGCATTTTTGTGATATGCTTACTTTAGCTAAAGAAAGAGGTATCAAGCCTGATGCTATAGTTATGGATGCTTGGTATAGTGGTTTGGATAATTTAAAACATATACGTAATTTAGGTTGGATATGGGTTACCAACCTAAGAAAAAATAGAAAAGTTAATCGTAATGTTAGCTTGGAAACTTTAGAGATTCCCGATGAAGGGCTAAAAATTCACCTACGTGGATACGGTTGGGTTACGGTATTTAAGTTTGTGGCAAAAAATGGTCGCATTGATTACATAACAACTAATTTAGAGAATCCTACACGTGAGCAAATAGAGAAAATTGTTAAGGCGCGTTGGTCTATAGAAGTTTATCATCGAGAATTGAAACAAACTTGTGGTATTGAATGCTGTCAGGCACGCACGGGTCGAGCTCAAAGAAATCATATTTGCCTTGCTGTATTGGCCTGGCTTGATATGAACAAAAGGAGGATAAATGAAAACATTACTTTATATCAACAAACTTGGGAAGTTATAAAAACATCAATTCAGAACAACATTAAATGGCTTCTAACTAATACACAATTTTGCTAAGTGCGAAACTCCTGTAAGTTTCTATCAAGACATGATCAAAATATGACAAAAGAAATGTCTATTAAATGCCACTTATTAAACAAAATGTTTGAAATTGGTAAACCTATCTCTGTGCCTGTTGGCTAGGCTAGCATTGCGGGGTTAGGGGCAGTATATTCAAAAGCTTATTTATGCAACAAAGCCACTGTGCTCATAAAATATCCTTTACTCCAAAACTCGAGTCTTTTGCAATGATTGTGTAAATTTTTGTTGAGCCTATATTAGAAGTAATTAAAAATATAGGTAACAGAAATGCAAATAGAGAAGAATAAAAAAATAAATGAAGCAATAGATTTGCTGATAGAAGGCGGAGTAGATTTAAAAACAGTACTAAGTCAGAATGGATTAATTAAGGAATTAACCAAGGGTATTTTAGAGCGAGCACTGCATGCTGAGATGTCAGTCCATTATAGTATTAATTACTAGCAATTTAGTTTTTGCAAAATGGAATACTATTTTTAAAGATGAAATGACTACGTCAGCAGTTATTGACAGATTGGTTCACCATTCTTCAATTCTTGAACTCAATACTGAAAGTTATAGAATCGCTACAGCTAAAGGCAAAAAATTAACTATAAAATCGGAGGATAATAATGTAACACTTTAGACAATATTTTTTACTCAAAAATGGGTAATTTTAATATTCGTCATGGGTAATTCTAATGTTCGTTCATCAATGGGTAATTCTAATGTTCGTTCATCAGACTAAAGTAAAAAATTATATTTAAAGTTAAATATTTAGTGCTTTTATCAGCTTAAAAGCGATATTTCTACAATTTAAAGTAAATTATTGGATATATAATACAAATTATAGATTGATACACTCGCCACTTTTTTTAATAAAAATTTTTTGTCAAAACTTCAGTTTTGAAAAACTAACCGGAATACGGAAAAAATGTATTTTCCGTATTATATATTTCATGTCATCTAAGCAATTAACCATTCTTGTAGTTTTGAATAACGTAAAGAGGTTTTATTATCTTTAATAGCAATAGAGAATGCTTTCTTTTGACCAATTATTATAACTAGATTTTTGCCGCGGGTTATGGCTGTGTAAATTAAATTACGTTTAAGCATCATATAACTTTGCATGGTTAGAGGAATTATTACTGCTGGATATTCCGAACCCTGAGATTTGTGTATTGTAGTAGCATAGGCTAGAGTAATCTGATCAAGATCACTATAATCATAAACAACATTACGGTTATAAAAGTTAATTGTGATTGCTTGATCTTGCTCATTAATATTATTAATAACCCCTATATCACCATTATATACTTCCCTGTCATAATTATTTTCTGTCTGCATAACCTTATCGCCAATGGCAAAAGTTTGGCCAAATTTAGTTATGCCACTGCTATAGTTTGGATTCAGTATTTTTTGTAACTCAATATTTAATGATCTAGCTCCTGCACCTCCTCTTTGCATGGGACATAATAATTGAATATCATTTATAGGGTTAAGATTAAATTTATTCGGTATACGATCCTTTATCATCATAATTATTTTATTAATAATATCTTCCCCAGGTTCTGCTTCTATAAAATAAAAGTCTGAGTCTTGTTTTGGAGATGTAAGATTAGGCAAGATACCATTATTCACGCGATGAGCATTAATAATAATATTGCTTGTTGCTGCTTGCCTAAATATTTCAGTTAATTTTACAGTTGGTATAACCTTAGAATTAATAATATCCTTGAGTACCTGCCCAGCACCTACAGAAGGTAGTTGGTCTACATCACCAACTATTAGTAATGCTGAAGTGTGGGGCATCGCTTTTAATAATGCATGAAATAGCGATATATCTACCATTGAAGCTTCATCTATTACCAAATAATCGCATAGTAATGGTGAATCCTCATTACGTTTAAACCCTCCGTGAGCAGGATCGATTTCAAGCAATCTATGTATGGTGGTAGCTTCAAGTTTTGTGCTTTCACTTAAGCGTTTAGCTGCTCTCCCAGTAGGTGCACATAGTTTAATATTTAAATGCTGCGTAGATAATGTTTTAAGTAAGGAGTTAACCAATGTAGTTTTTCCTGTTCCTGGTCCGCCCGTAATAACCATCAACTTATGCTGCAGTGCTTTTTCTATAGCTGTTTTTTGACTTGTTGCAAGTGTAATACCTAATTCTTGCTCTATTGATGGCAAAACGGAAGCGGTATCTATTTTGCCCCAAGTAACAGAAGATTGTGTCAAATTAACTAGTATTTTAGCGATATTCTTTTCATATATGTAATAACTAGTTAAGAAAATGGATTCTACGTTATCAATAGTATCAATTATTAATACATGAGATGATACTTCTTCTATTATAGCCCGCTCAACTATTTCTTGTTCTATCTCAAGTAATTTCTGAATATTTTGTAGTAATATCTTTTTAGGTAAGCCACAATGACCATCTGACGTCGCTTCAAGTAATATATGCGTTAACCCTGCTTTGGCTCTGATTAAAGAATTCTTATCAATACCTAAATTACGAGCTATGGTATCTGCTGAAATAAATCCAATACCTCTTATATCTTTAGCTAATTGATAAGGGTTATTTGACACTATTTCAATCGCTCTATCACCATATGTTTTGTAGATTCTAGTGGCTCTAGTGGTACCTACGCCATGCGATTGTAGAAACACCATTATTTCACGAATGACTTTTTGTGCTTGCCAATTACTACAAATACGATTAGCTCTGACCTTACCTATCCCATCTATAGTAGATAAAAGATTAGGCACGTGTTCAATAACTTCAAGCACTCTATCTTTAAATGCTAATACTAATTTCTTAGCAAAATATGGTCCTATGCCTTTAATCAACCCAGAGCCAAGATATTTTTCTATACCTTCTAGCGTATCAGGTGGCAATGATTTAATAAAATGTGCCTTAAATTGTTTACCATGATTTCTATCGTTATACCAAATACCACTACATTTTATATATTCTCCTACTAGTACAGATGGTATGTTACCTATAACGGTGATTAAATCCTTATGACCTTTTACCTTAATACGTAATACACAAAAGCCATTATCAGGGTTATGATAAGTAATACGCTCTATGATGCCGGATATATATTCATTAACATCCTGTTGATTCATATAGTTTTATTAAAAACCTTAAAATGTCTCAAAAGTTTTTGTGGTATAGTCATACTGCTAATTTTTGAGCCTTATGCTATTTATATTCACTCCACTTGGCAATAGAAGACAACGGAGCCATATTTGCATCAATTATACTGCCATATATACAAAGTTAAATATGTGGCTATTAGAATCCATAGTAAGTATGGAATCATAATCAGAGATACTGTTTTTATTTTTGGATAAGCTAGCAAAATTAGCATACCAACTATAATATCCATGGAAATCAAAATAAGAAGAGAAGTTTTGATCAGGTGAAAGTAAAAAAACAAAGGGGTCCAATAAGCTGAGTCACATACAAAGTTTTGATAGTATTCAGCACTGGAAACGTCGTAGAACGCCAAATTACCCATCCACAAGCCCCAATGGCACTGTACAAAATATTCCACACGACTGGAAATATATAATTTGGCGGTGTCAGAGGTGAACGATTTAAGGTACTGTACCAAGTGCTAATTTCTGCTATAGTGCAAGAGCCAATAATCGATCCAATCGCTACGAGTGCTACAATCCAAGTAATCAAAGTGAGGTATTTTTTTCTATAGTTCAGTCTCATCTATTGCTAAGTATTTATAATATAGCTAACGCGGAAAGGTTTTTACCATAGTTTTTGTATTTACTCACATATTCACCAGATCTAAATCCTATTAAACATTGCTGGACTAACTTTAAAAACTGTTTACGTAAAATTATTGATCAATGCCTAAGTTTTTCCTAATCTGTGGTAGAAACATTTCCGTGTTAGCTATATATTTGTATGTATGAGGATATATCCTCTTGATTGCCTTATCCCAGCGATACGTTTAATCTCTCAGGGTTTAATTCCCCGAAGCTCTGCTTCGTGATATCATAAGAAACAACTAAAACTTTTTTAGATACCTCGTAGCTCTGCTGCGAGGAGCATCATTGTGCATATTTATTTCATGCTGGGTAGTGCAATGAATCACTTTATAATTGCCTTGATTAGAGTACAAAGAACCCCAGCTACATATCAGGTCAGTAGTACCAAATAGATTGTCTTGAGTAGTTAATCTATAATATTTATGATCTTTAGTCCAATAATAGTCTATGTGCATTCATTATCAATATTAGTGCTGCGTCCTAGTGCTGAGATTATGATATATATTACAAAGATTATTGTTAGTATAATAACTGGCATAACACATATGGCAAGTAACGTTAATATTAATAATATTATGCTAGAATATACGATTTGTGTATATTCAGTATTGTGCAAAATATCTACACAACGTACTGACATTGCCTCACCTTCAGCACCCCATAATGCGATCGTAGATTCTGTATTTAAAACACAACATTGAGTATATGCAAATATAACATCCCAATTATAATTCTGTAACTTGATTATGACGGGATAAAATACCATACATATTGATATAGCAAGAGCAGGAATAATTTTCTTTTGATCTGATATAAAACGCCACCATATTAGGCAAATTTTTTTAAAACAAGTGTTGATATTGTGCATTACGTCTAAACTTAATATTTAGAGATTAATAATGTCCTACCTTTACTTTTCCATTTATCAATAATCTTCGGATTAAATGATTTATTAATCCACTGCTCGCTAATGTTACAAAAATCATCGACAAAACAAAATAATGCAGTAATATCTTTCTTCATGGGGATACTCTTGTTTTTTTGCTAAAAATTATATAGAGTATCTTCTATCCCTTGTAAATACTTACTTCCAAACCTAGATTAATCCAGAATTCAGGTTTCTAATATAGGCTCAACAAAAAATTACACAATCATTGCAAAAGACTCGCTTATGGATAAGTGAAAATGAAGGAGCTAAATTTTGGCTTGGTAATTTTACTGAGATGAAAAATAGAGGAGTAAAAGATATCTTAATTGCTTGTAGTGATAATCTAACTGGTATATCTGATGCTATTGCATCAGTATACCCGAAAACTGAACATCAAATTTGTATTGTCCATCAGATCAGGAATAGCCTCAAATATGTATCATATAAAGATAGAAAGCAATTAGCAGCGGATTTGAAACTAATCTATACTTCTGCTACTGAAAAAGAAGCAGAATTAGCTCTTGAGTCATTTGATCAAAAATGGAGTAAGCAATATCCGCATATAGCTAAATCTTGGTATAATAATTGGGATAATTTGATAATTTTCTTGCAATATCCAAAGGAGATTCGTAAGATTATTTACACTACAAATGCGATAGAATCGCTGAATAGCCAATTGAGAAAAGTTACTAAGAATAAACGCATCTTTCCAAATGATGACGCAGTATTTAAGGTTTTATATCTGACAATTGATTATATTACCAAAAAATGGTCTATGCCTATCCCCAATTGGAATGAAGCTATGGCTCATTTTATGATCAAATTTGATGGTAGGATTTAATGGCTCACGAAATTTACACAATTGATGAAACAGAGCCACAGAGACATACATTTAAATTTTAAAGAATAGTTATTTTCATTTTGATGAACTTTTAGTATTGTAACTTACTGGTCCTAATAGTTATGGACAAAGAATATTCAAAATTAACTAATGCCTACAAAACATGCATATTAAACGACTTATGGAGTGTATCACTCAGATTGATAATAAATACTTCGAACTCATTAGTTGTGTTATTAATGAGACGATGCAAGAGATTATTGATATTGAGCACTTTCACGACCATGGACCTCGGGCTATTTCAACAGATGAGTTATTAATACAGATTACTAACAGTATAAACGAGTATACTGCTGAAATGTTTATGACATGTATACTCGAATTCTGCATTACTAATTATTATCCCTTTGAACAAGAAGAGTGGAATTGCATTAACTATTTTTTAGAGTTTCATAAAAGTACTTTAACATTAAAGGAGAGGAGATATCTGAATGCTCTAAATAACTCTTATATGAGTATCTATAAAGTCACGTCTGTGACTGCTGGACAATTTATAATCTTAGAGGATCAAATAGATTTAGAACTCCCTAATATTACTGTATTTGATAGGTCTCTTAGTAAGAATATAACGGAAGGAACATATATTGCGACACGTATAGTACAAAAACAGGCTACTAAATCTGAGTTATCCTCCTCTATTATTCCTATGCCTAAAGCAATTATTAATAACTGTATTAATGCTATACGTAATATAACTAACCTCATGTCTAATAATCTAGTAATTAAATCACTGTCAGGTGGTGAGGAGATAGAGGATAATGATACCAACAGACTATTAATAAAAAAAATGTGGGTTAAGGAAATACTGGAGAGTATTTATTTATATTATACTAATCCTCAAGATTATCACGATATTTTAGACTACGATGGTAACCCTTGGAATCCATGTATAATAGAGTTTGACATTAACACCTCTGCATTAAAAATTAAGAATGTATTATCATCAGTTAAGGAATTTACATTAGATCAGGGATATAAAAATAGTAATAATTGGTTATGGCTAGGACAAAGATATAAATCGCTAGATCCAGCAGGTTTTAAAGAACATATCCCAGAGGTAAATAGTCATGGTAAAGAACCATTATTTAATGGTTTATTTATTACCAATGAATACGATGGAGAATCATACCATATATTTGCAGAGATCAAGTTAATTAAGAAAAAGTTATTAGTGCATGTTCACTCATATCAAAGAGCCAATATTGCACAAGATAAAATCCAAACCATATTACAAGACATGGTATCTAATGCAACTATATATCCTGAGAATGACATTAGGAGCGGTCACAATTTATTTAACATAAAAACTGCGAACTCTTTGAATTAAATGATGCTCCTCGCAGCAGAGCTACGAGGTATCTAAAAAAGTTTTAGTTGTTTCTTATGATATCACGAAGCAGAGCTTCGGGGAATTAAACCCTGAGAGATTAAGAAAAGTGGTGAGTGTATCAATCTATAATTTGTATTATATATCCAATAATTTACTTTAAATTGTAGAAATATCGCTTTTAAGCTGATAAAAGCACTAAATATTTAACTTTAAATATAAATTTTTACTTTAGTCAGAAAAATTAGAATTTTTGTCAAAACTTCAGTTATAGCTAACGCGAAAAGGTTTTTACCATAGTTTTTGTATTTACTCACATATTCACCAGATCTAAATCCTATTAAACATTGCTGGACTAACTTTAAAAACTGTTTACATAAAATTATTGATCAATGCCTAAGTTTTTCCTAATCTGTGGTAGAAACATTTCCGTGTTAGCTATACCTACTGTGCTCATAAAATATCCTTTACTCCAAAACTCACTTCCCCATAATTTTTCTTTAAGATTTGGATATTTCTCAAACATGTTCTTAGAAGTAATACTTTTTATGATTGGAGTTATTTTTGTTGGGCTATACATTGGTATTGACTGTAATAAAAAATGTACGTGATCTTTATCTACTCCTATTTCTAAAAATCTAATTTCATAACGATCTTCTATGTGCTCACAAATTTTACACAAATAATCATCTAGTTCTTGATTGAATATTACTCTTCTATACTTTGCCGGCGTTACTAAATGATATATTCGTACTGTGACATTATGACTCTTATGTATATAACTGCTTTCTTCCATTCAAGTAGTATATCACGAAGCAGAGCTTCGGGGAATTAAACCCTGCGAGATTAAAAAAGTATAAAAAAATTGGAATACATTTCTCCTTATGGAAAGGATTTTATCAAAACTTCAGTTTTAATAAAAACCATGAAACACGCATTTTTTGATACAGTGATGCGTATAAAATAGTTGACTATTTAATTTAGGTCATATTTAATTAGAATGATAGCTAACTTTCAAAACACGATATATGAATAATAACTTTGACGGAGATAAAAGTAGTTTGTTAAAGGCACGCTATGATAAGCTTAGGGGAATGATGTCTGCAATAAGTAGTAATGTTCCAGTTGTAACAATTGCTTCTTTGAAGGAACAGATTATTGCTTTATCACAGTTAGCTAGTGCAGTGGGAATTACTTTAGAGATGAGTGATTTAAAAGCCTTAATAGCAGCTAAAGAATCTGAGATAGAATTTAATCAGGCTAAAATTAATACTGAATTACGCACTCAGGATAATAAGAAACTAACTCAAGAACAACAAGAAAGGGCTGAGCACGATAAAGAAATTAAATCTATTTATGAAAGTTTTGATTCTTTTCATAAAAACTCCCTTAAGCAAGGAAAGAAATATAATAAACGTTTTGACAAAGCCTTAGAAAATATCGAGAAAGGTTTAGATATTGATGAAGATACAAAAGAGGCGTTAACCAAAACAGAAAATGAAATAGAAGAAGAAAAGGCATGTTGGAAAGCAACTGTTCTAACTAGGAACAAGGCTGAAGAGGAGTATAAATATCATTCAACAAAGATTAAGGAAATTAATAACAAGATTGTTGACCTTGAGCCTCATTATCATAAGGAAATAGTTACTTTAGTGTATCAGAGAAAATATCATGATAAGTGGCTGTCACAGGCCAAAGAGAAAATATCTCAGTGTGAGGAACGTTATAAACTAAGGGATGAGGAGGCTCTAAAACTTAAAAAATGCCGATATGCAGTAGAACAACACAAGAATCAAGACAATAAAGAACAGATTCAACATAATAAGGATTTTATTACCAAACGTGAAGAGTATTTTTATAAGATATATGGAGTTCATTCGGAAAAAGTAGCAGAGGAAGCAATGAAGAAAGATACTGATCAAATTCGGAACTCTCTGATAGAAAACAGCAAAAATAATAAGAAGAAAGGTGATAGTAAATGGAAAACAATGGATAAAACCAAAGCCAATGATAAGGCTAAAAGTAATCAACAATGGACTATTTAATCTCTCAGGGTTTAATTCCCCGAAGCTCTGCTTCGTGATATCATAAGAAACAACTAAAACTTTTTTAGATACCTCGTAGCTCTGCTGCGAGGAGCATCATTACAACAACTACGTATCATGTCTCAAGAACTGATAAAGCTTTACTAATAAGAATTGTATTATCTAGCAGGGAGAATATTATTATGATGAAATCAAAAAGCAACTCAGAAAGAGGCTTAAATACAGCTGATGAGTTTTATAAGTTAGGAGAACAAGAATATAAAACAAGGGGAGAGATGCTTACAACAGGAATAGGGACAAAGGTTGAAATAGAAAGTTATGGAGGACTAGCGGCTGGTTCTTTTTATCAGGCATTAGCTTTAGGTCATCAGAAAGCTCCTTTTGCTCTATATGCTTGTTTCGGTCAAGGTATAGGAGTGGATCAAGATGATAATCTTGCAGCTATGATGTTTGGGGTGGCAAAGAAGCTCAAAGATCCAAGATGTAAAGGTTTAAAAGTCAAAATCCCTAAATATATGGAGAGTAAAGTTAAGGAAGTTACAAAGTTAGTACAAGAAACTCATAATAAAATTCCTGATGAAGGCGTTAGTACGTGTACAGTTCTTAAACAAATGGAAATATTTCAAAGTATTACACTTCTGGACGGAAGATCACTACAAGATTGAGTCTTTTGCAATGATTGTGTAAATTTTTGTTGAGCCTATATTAGAAGTAATTAAAAATATAGGTAACAGAAATGCAAATAGAGAAGAATAAAAAAATAAATGAAGCAATAGATTTGCTGATAGAAGGCGGAGTAGATTTAAAAACAGTACTAAGTCAGAATGGATTAATTAAGGAATTAACCAAGGGTATTTTAGAGCGAGCACTGCATGCTGAGATGTCAGAACATTTAGGTTATAGCAAGTATGATAGAGCTGAAACTGAGAATGCGAGGAATGGTAGTTTTAGTAAGAATCTGATTAGTGAGAATGGTACTATAGAGCTAAATGTTCCAAGAGACAGACAAGGTAAATTTGAACCTATAATAGTCTCAAAGAAACAAACAAGAATAGATGGCTTAGACCAAAAGATAATATCCTTATATGCGAAGGGTATGAGTGTGTCTGATATTAAAACACAATTGCAAGAATTATATGGAGCTGAGATCAGTGAGAGCCTAATCAGCAGGATTACAGATGAAGTAATAGATGAGGTCAAGATTTGGCAGAGTAGACCTCTTGAATCAGTATACCCTATAGTATATTTTGACTGTTTAGTAGTGAAAGTAAGACAAGATAAACTTATTATTAATAAATCAGTATATGTAGCTTTAGGAATAGATTTATCTGGCAGAAAGGATATTTTAGGCTTATGGATAAGTGAGAATGAAGGAGCTAAATTTTGGCTTGGTAATTTTACTGAAATGAAGAATCGAGGAGTAAAAGATATCTTAATTGCTTGTAGTGATAATCTAACTGGTATGTCTGATGCTATTGCATCAGTATATCCGAAAACTGAACATCAAATTTGTATTGTCCATCAGATCAGGAATAGCCTCAAATATGTATCATATAAAGATAGAAAGCAATTAGCAGCGGATTTGAAACTAATCTATACTTCTGCTACTGAAAAAGAAGCAGAATTAGCTCTTGAGTCATTTGATCAAAAATGGAGTAAGCAATATCCGCATATAGCTAAATCTTGGTATAATAATTGGGATAATTTGATAATTTTCTTGCAATATCCAAAGGAGATTCGTAAGATTATTTACACTACAAATGCGATAGAATCGCTGAATAGCCAATTGAGAAAAGTTACTAAGAATAAACGCATCTTTCCAAATGATGACGCAGTATTTAAAGTTTTATATCTGACAATTGATTATATTACCAAAAAATGGTCTATGCCTATCCCCAATTGGAATGAAGCTATGGCTCATTTTATGATCAAATTTGATGGTAGAATTTAATGGTTCACGAAATTTACACAATTGATGAGACAGAGCCGTTTATTTATACATCTCCTATAGCACAAAGGCAAAAATTATATTTATCTTTAGCAAGAAAAAGGAAAAATAGGTTGCATCATGGTACAAGAATCAGAAACAAAAGAATTACAATACCAAATCGAGTTTCCATTACTGAAAGACCAGAGATAAATAGAAAGATAGCAGCAATAGGTCATTTAGAAGGTGATTTAACTTTTAACAAAGGTAATCAAAGTCGTAATATAGGCGCTCTTGTGGATATCAGAACACAAAAAGTGTTTCTCACTTTAAACCGTTCAAAAAGAACACAAGATGTGATTGGTAACATGAATAAAAAACTTAAACAATTGTCGCATATAATCAAAAGCATAACGTTAGATAATGGCAAAGAATTTACCAATCATGAACAACTATTGCCAAAATCTGAACGAAAAGTATATTTTTGCAATCCTTATTCTCCATGGCAAAAACCATTGATAGAGAAGATTAACTCAATGGTGCACAGAGTATACTCTAAATCTTTAGATATAAAAAAATTAACAATAAAGCAATTACAAGAAATTGAGGATTTTTTAAATAATTTACCAAGAAAAGTGCTCGGTTATAAAACACCCAATGAGGTATGGGAAGAAAATATAAATCTGGCTTAATTAATACTGGAATTTACCAATGATTAGAGGTATATGTTATCGTATTCATAGTCACAATTCTGGAAGTAATAATAGTGTGGTCCCTTTTTGATTGACAATGACAACTATAAAGTAAGTGCATATTTAAATAACAGACCAGCCATTGGAATTACTAAGAATCAGTTAACTATATTGGTATAGAATGCATTGAATGGCATGACCCAATATGGTTTAATAGACTGCTGTATACTAGATAAATATTCATTTCCAATAATTACCATTAAAATCAGTAATTAATAAGTGAGAATGAGTGGTTAAAAACTAATTGATATTATTAAAAGCTAGATATTATGGCAAATCATCCAAAAAAATTGGTTATGTATTCAATTTGTTGATTAGTCTTAAACAACTTCTCGTACACCTTATTATTGGGTACTGAGATTATATCTAGAACTATTATATTTAACCTCAACCTAGGGGATTTTATCCGTGATACTCAGACTTCTAACTCATTTTGTATCTTAAGTATTATGGGTAAAAAAGTATAAACAACAAATTGAATACATGACCAAAAAATTAATAAAATAACTTATAAAGATAATGAGCAAAAAATCAATTATGCCAGAAATTTCTGTTAAAAGTACTAAGGAGCAAATTTTAACTGCCTATAATGAGGTGTTAGCTAAGTTGAATGATAAACAACTAGCTACCCCTCAAGAACAGAAAAAACAACAAGAGAAACAAGAGTTGGTAAGTAAGGTCAGCTCTGATTCATCTGATAGTATATTAACTGAATTAAGTAGCTTAAAATCTAAAACTATCAAACAGATTGATAATTTATCAGAACAATTATTGAGCGAATTTGAAAAATTGGCTAATTTGCGAGAAGCTATTATTTTGGAGCAACAACATTTGCAGGAATTATACCAAATTAATGAAACAGCAAATAGTTTGTCAGCTTTATTACAAGCACAAGCTGAGCAAAAAGAGCGTTTTGAGCAGGAGATGAGTCAAAGAAAACAAGATTTTGAACAAGATATAAATAGTCAGAAATTGCATTGGCAACAACAACGAGCAGCACTTGAACAAGACTATAAGGAACAGAAAGAATTGCTTAGCAAAACTAGAAAACGTGAGGAAGAAGAATATAATTATACTTTAGAGTTAAAACGTCGTAAGGAACTTGATGAGTATAATAATAAACATATTTTAATTGAAAAAGAGTTGTCAGAGTTAAAAGATAATTTACTAAAACGAGAAACTGATTTGGCAACCAAAGAACAGGAATATGTTTCATTAAAAATGCAAATAGATGGCATGGCAGATAAGATAAAAGAAGCAGTTTATACTGCCGAAGAATTATTACGTAACCAATTATTACAACAATATGATTTTGAAAAACAACTAACACAAAAAGAATATAATGGCATATTACAGCTAAAGGAGCAAAGCATTATCTATCTTGAAGATAAAATCAAAAAACAAGAAAACACTATCCAAGAACTAACTGCTAAAGCCGATCATGCAACGCAACAAGTACAATCTATAGCGTGCCGAGCCCTAGACACTTCAGGTCAACGCTTCGTAAGCTTAGCTACCAATAAACAGGAAGAAAAAGGCTAATCTACAACTAAGGCTATGCCATGGGTTTACTATTAGTTTGAGTGTGCCAAAGCTTAGCATATATACCTTGCTGCTGTAATAGTTCCGCGTGACTGCCTTGTTGGACAATCATGCCTTGATCTAGCACCAGAATGCGATTAGCATACTTAATAGTATTCAATCTATGAGCAATACTAATTACTGTACGATTACGGCAGATTTGATCCATATTGAGTCTTTTGCAATGATTGTGTAAATTTTTGTTGAGCCTATATTAGAAGTAATTAAAAATATAGGTAACAGAAATGCAAATAGAGAAGAATAAAAAAATAAATGAAGCAATAGATTTGCTGATAGAAGGCGGAGTAGATTTAAAAACAGTACTAAGTCAGAATGGATTAATTAAGGAATTAACCAAGGGTATTTTAGAGCGAGCACTGCATGCTGAGATGTCAGAACATTTAGGTTATAGCAAGTATGATAGAGCTGAAACTGAGAATGCGAGGAATGGTAGTTTTAGTAAGAATCTGATTAGTGAGAATGGTACTATAGAGCTAAATGTTCCAAGAGACAGACAAGGTAAATTTGAACCTATAATAGTCTCAAAGAAACAAACAAGAATAGATGGCTTAGACCAAAAGATAATATCCTTATATGCGAAGGGTATGAGTGTGTCTGATATTAAAACACAATTGCAAGAATTATATGGAGCTGAGATCAGTGAGAGCCTAATCAGCAGGATTACAGATGAAGTAATAGATGAGGTCAAGATTTGGCAGAGTAGACCTCTTGAATCAGTATACCCTATAGTATATTTTGACTGTTTAGTAGTGAAAGTAAGACAAGATAAACTTATTATTAATAAATCAGTATATGTAGCTTTAGGAATAGATTTATCTGGCAGAAAGGATATTTTAGGCTTATGGATAAGTGAGAATGAAGGAGCTAAATTTTGGCTTGGTAATTTTACTGAAATGAAGAATCGAGGAGTAAAAGATATCTTAATTGCTTGTAGTGATAATCTAACTGGTATGTCTGATGCTATTGCATCAGTATATCCGAAAACTGAACATCAAATTTGTATTGTCCATCAGATCAGGAATAGCCTCAAATATGTATCATATAAAGATAGAAAGCAATTAGCAGCGGATTTGAAACTAATCTATACTTCTGCTACTGAAAAAGAAGCAGAATTAGCTCTTGAGTCATTTGATCAAAAATGGAGTAAGCAATATCCGCATATAGCTAAATCTTGGTATAATAATTGGGATAATTTGATAATTTTCTTGCAATATCCAAAGGAGATTCGTAAGATTATTTACACTACAAATGCGATAGAATCGCTGAATAGCCAATTGAGAAAAGTTACTAAGAATAAACGCATCTTTCCAAATGATGACGCAGTATTTAAAGTTTTATATCTGACAATTGATTATATTACCAAAAAATGGTCTATGCCTATCCCCAATTGGAATGAAGCTATGGCTCATTTTATGATCAAATTTGATGGTAGAATTTAATGGTTCACGAAATTTACACAATTGATGAGACAGAGCCCCTGATTGTATTATAAAGGATAAATCTCTTAATATTTCCGGTGTATCAGCTTGATAGCGAAAACACACATATTGGAACTCTACTTTTCCGGTTAATTTTGGCATAGTAGCAACTCCCTTACCAACTGCTTCTGTTCTGATTTAGTATCTAAAATATCTCCAATACGACGTAATGCTATTAAACTATGCTGAAACTCTTGCCATATTTGTGCTAATCTTAGAATTGGTTGAGTTATATGATTAGCCAGCATATTAAAAGCTACTAACCCACCAACTGTTAATTCATGTTGTAGTACAATCTTAACGCCACACCATAATAGCAATGCTGAAGTTAATTTTTGTATTAAGCTAACTCCTTGGCTAGCAATAATTGCTACCTTCTTAGCTAAAAATATCGCTCTTAACTGACAAGATAGAACTTGTTGCCAACGTTTTAAAAAAGCTGATTCTGTAGCAGTAGTTTTTAATATTTCAATACCAGTAATAGTTTCAGTTAAATAAGCTGTAGCAATACTACTTGCGTCATATTCTTTAGTAACTCGCTGTCTTAATATTGGACCAATACTTAACCAAAACACGACATATAACACTAGGGATCCAAGTACTATCCAAGTTAATATTTTAGCATAACTAAACATTACTACTAAAAACATCAGAATAAAAATAATATCTAATACCAACATTAAAGCCGAACCAGTTAAAAACTGGCGAATCTGGTTCATTTCACGCACACGAGCAACAATCTGACCAGTTTGTCGATTACTAAAATAGCTTAGTGGTAAAGTTAACAAGTGACGATATAATTTACCGGAAAGTTCAGAGTTAATCTTACTAGCTAAATTGCTAAAGATTTTACCGCGTAAATAACTAAATAAAGGCTCAGCTAGAGCAAGTGCTAATATAGCAATAGCTAGTACCTTTAAACTTGAAACACCACGACTAACTAATACTCGATCTATAACATTTTGGAATAATTTAGGACCTACTAAAGCAATCAACTGCAACATTAATGATAAAGCTAATATAGCTAACACGGAAATGTTTCTACCACAGATTAGGAAAAACTTAGGCATTGATCAATAATTTTATGTAAACAGTTTTTAAAGTTAGTCCAGCAATGTTTAATAGGATTTAGATCTGGTGAATATGTGAGTAAATACAAAAACTATGGTAAAAACCTTTTCGCGTTAGCTATACATCACGTAACTGATTTATATGCCGCAATATCGAAGGCAAAAACCAATTAAAGCCAAATTTAACATCTGTAATTTGCAGTTCTTGGACTGCTAATAATATTATTGGTAGGTTATATTTACTATTATTAGCTGTAGGAAGTAGCTCCTTATTAAACTTTTCAGTAGCTACATCATAACGCCACCAATATTCTGTTTCAACTTTTTCAATCACACTCCATTGATTAGCTAAACAAACCAATATAGGCACAGGTAATGTTTGCAGATCACCACTAATTTCTTCATAATATTTTGCCCGCAATCCTACTGCTCGAGCTGCTCGGCAAACATCTATCCATGTTAATTCTTGGCAATCTATACCAAGTTTATGACGTAACGATCCTTCAGTTACTAATATTTGAAACTGTTTAGCAGCTCTAATAATTGCTGGTATACCATGTGTACCAGTAATCATCTTTTGACCCATCATGGTTCTCTCCAAGCTTCTGATTTATATTCTCGAATTGGACTCAATAAATAGTCAATCACTCGGCGTTTACCAATTTTAATCTCAGCAACAACAGACATACCAGGGGTTAAAGTAACTAAACTATTATCTATCATGATATGATTTTGAGCTAATTCAATCTGAGCTGGAAATACTAACTCAGCACTTGACTCATTAAGTTTAACTGAATCAAGAGAGATACTTTGTACTTGACCGCTAATAGTACCATAACGGCTATATGGGAATGCTTCAATTTTAACTGTTACAGGTTGCCTAGGGCTAATAAAACCTACATCTTTATTAGCAATATTGACTTCTGCTTGTTGCGGTGCATCATGAGGCGTAATCATCATTAATGTCTGAGCACCTTGCACAATCCCACCAACAGTATGAACAGCTAGTTGTTGTACTATACCATCCATTGGTGCTCGTAAGATTTGTAAGCGATCTCGCTCCTTGGCTTTAGCTAGCTCTTGTTCTGTTATTAACAAAACAGATTGGGCTTTATTTAAATTATCATGCCACTCACGATATTTTTGAGCAATATAGCTAGCTTTATTCTCCCGTATGGTGTTAGCACGAGCCTGTAATACTTGCAATTCCTGCTGCTTAACTGTAATTGATAATTCAGTCTCTAATGCTTCTTTCTCTTTCGCTAATAACTCAGTTTTAGATACAAATTTAGACTTTAACAACTCACGACTTGGAGCAAGGCGTTGTTGAATATTATGTAGCAATTTTTGTAGCCCAACTATACTAGCGTGATTAGCAACTTGTTCAGATTGATTAGCTGCTAATTCAGCATCAAATTTCGCCAAGATTGCTTGATGTTCCTGCCAAATACTAATAAGATGAGCTCTAGACCTTATCGCAGCTGACTCCTCAATATTATCCGGCATTGTTAGTAGATTTAATGGCTCATGGCTTTGTTGCATAAATAAGATTTGTAGAGAAAGAGTGGTGATAATCTGGTAAGATGTCCTGAATTAAAAATATAATGGACTAATGGTATGGACCTCCTGATATAGAGAATGAAAAGCAGTTGCTAATCTTCTAGGGTTAATATTTAACATATTAAAACAACAATTAAGGAGGTCCATATGGAGGTTACTACAATTGGTATAGATATTGCAAAAAGAATTTTTCAAATTCATGGTGTAGATAAAAATGGCAAGACAGTATTAAAGAAAAAATTGATGAGAGATCAGGTTTTGACATTTATGGCTAATTTACCACAATGTTTAGTAGGGATGGAAGCTTGTGGTGGTTCTAGTTATTGGGCAAGAGAAATAACTAAATTAGGGCATGAAGTAAAACTAATGGCACCGCAATTTGTCAAACCATATGTTAAAACTAATAAAAATGATCAAGCAGATGCTGAAGCGATATGTGAAGCCGTGACAAGACCTAATATGAGATTTGTTGCAATTAAAACTATAGAGCAACAAGAAATTTTATCAATACATAGGGTAAGAGAGAGATTGGTAAAAAATCGTACAGCACTTGCTAATGAAATTAGGGGGCTACTACATGAGTTTGGTTTTATTGTTCCTCAAGGCATTAATAAGGTTATCACAAAATTAATTGAGATTTTAGATGCAGGGAAATTAAGCCAGTTAAGTTATCAAACATTTAGTGAACTAAAAGAAGAATTCTTAGATAATAACAGAAAAATAAAAGAGATAGAAAAACGATTAACAATGATAGCAAGTAACCTAACTCAATATCAACGATTAAGAGCTATACCTGGTCTTGGTTTAATTACTGCTACTGCTTTAATAGCATCAATAGGTAATGCTACAAGTTTTGAGAATGGCAGGCAATTATCGGCATGGCTAGGATTAGTGCCAAGACAACATTCAAGTGGTGGGAAGGATAAGCTGCTGGGAATTAGCAAGCGAGGTGATGTATACTTACGCACTTTATTAATTCAAGGGGCTAGAGCTGTACTAAATGCCAAGATAAGATTTACATCGGAAGAACAGAAATCTAAAAAAGATTTTAGCCAATTTACGAAATGGATGTTTAATTTATCTGAGCGAAGTAGCCATAATAAAACGACAGTTGCCATAGCTAATAAGTTGGCAAGAGTGGTGTTTGCTGTACTAAGATCAGGAGATGATTATGTAGAGAGTAAAGTTTGTAGCTAAAGAGTGTGTAGCATAGCACTTATAAGTAAAATAAATGGTGATTTATATAATGAATAGGTAAAAGCAAAACAATATGTAAGAGATTCCAACCCGAAATATGCTTGAGATAATTAATATTGATGGTAAATAAGACAAACCTTAGCTTACAAAAAAACTGCGTTTTTCAGTGGCTCTTTTAGAAGCCGATGGACTGATAAGTATATAGTTTGTAAGCCAGCGAATTCCATCAGGGCTGTAGAATAAATTAGGTTGATTTATCAGCTATAAGCCGGATACATGACTGCATTTGTTTGTTTTTATTATTGATGTTATTTTTTTCTTGCATTCTACAGGAGGTCCATACATGAAAAAATTGGACAAAAAAATGAAGGAGTGTGTTTCCGCAATAAGTTAGAATAAATAGCAATAAACTTAAGAGGAAAGATGAAGAAAAATAAAGTAAAAATTTTCAGTGCTTCAGAAAAAACGGGGATAGTATTAGAATTAATAAAAGAGGAGTCGACACTTGGTCAGTTAGCTTCAAAATATGCAATAAGTGTTAAAACAATTCAAAATTGGAAAAAACAGTTTTTAGGTAATGCGGCATGGCTTTGTTGCATAAATAAAATTTGTAGAGCAAGAGTGGTGATAATCTGGTAAGATGTCCTGAATTAAAAAATAATCCAGATTATATGAGATCTCGGAAGAAAGCCCCTTTTAGTAAATCACGCAAGTATTCTAAATATAAAATAACGAATTGGTCAGAATATAATAATTTTTTACGCAATAGGGGTCGCATAGATTTTATCAGGAGTTTCGCACTTAGCAAAATTGTGTATTAGTTAGAAGCCATTTAATGTTGTTCTGAATTGATGTTTTTATAACTTCCCAAGTTTGTTGATATAAAGTAATGTTTTCATTTATCCTCCTTTTGTTCATATCAAGCCAGGCCAATACAGCAAGGCAAATATGATTTCTTTGAGCTCGACCCGTGCGTGCCTGACAGCATTCAATACCACAAGTTTGTTTCAATTCTCGATGATAAACTTCTATAGACCAACGCGCCTTAACAATTTTCTCTATTTGCTCACGTGTAGGATTCTCTAAATTAGTTGTTATGTAATCAATGCGACCATTTTTTGCCACAAACTTAAATACCGTAACCCAACCGTATCCACGTAGGTGAATTTTTAGCCCTTCATCGGGAATCTCTAAAGTTTCCAAGCTAACATTACGATTAACTTTTCTATTTTTTCTTAGGTTGGTAACCCATATCCAACCTAAATTACGTATATGTTTTAAATTATCCAAACCACTATACCAAGCATCCATAACTATAGCATCAGGCTTGATACCTCTTTCTTTAGCTAAAGTAAGCATATCACAAAAATGCTCGTTCTTTGTTTTACCATCAGTTTCTTTATCATATATTCTATAATCTACAGGAGTAGATTGATCAATTTGAGTATTGTAATGCAGTAAGTTTACCATTCCTATACCAGGTATAACATCATGTACAGCCCCAGAATATTGATAATTTACAAGCTCGATCCTCTTACTGTATTGCTTTGACAATAAGGTGTCATCTCCCACTAATAAACAAGGATCTTCCAGATCAATATATTTTGACACTTTGCTATAGATTTCGCTAGGGCGAAAATCCTTACTCTTTAACCATCGACTTGCACTATCGTGCGATAGATCTAATGGACTTACTTTAGATAATGCTTTGCTAGTATATCTTACACTACTTGCTTGTAAGAATGATTTATATAAATCTTTGCTACATTTTGATCTTGTCATTTTTATCTAAAACTATTTTTCTCTAGATTAGCATATTATTTGCTAAGTGCGAAACTCCTGTTTATGATTGCCAGTGATTTGGCGATTGGCTGGTATGCTGATTACAGAGAGGAAATGAAACGAGGAAGACCTAGACGCTATAGTGATCACGCTATATTACAGTGTTTGAAGATCAGATGCTTATTCGGTCTTAAGTTACGCCAAACCCAAGGCTTTATAAACTGGCTCTTTGAAATATCGGGTTTATCTATTAGATGTCCAGACTATACAACATTAAGTAAGCGTATGAAGTCATTAGATCTTAGGTATTTACATGGAAATCAAGATAAAGAATTTAGTTGTATTTCAATGGATAGTACAGGGATACAAGCCTACACAGGGAACGAATGGCTAGAAAATAAGCATGGTAAGCAATATAAGCGTCGCATATGGAAAAAGCTACATATCGTTATAGAAGATCAAGGTATGATACTTGCCGATAGTACCACAGAGCATACTATAGATGATAGATCACAGATTGGACTACTAATAGCTAATGTCAGAGCCAAGGATTTTCTGGGAGATCGAGGGTATGACGGTGAATCTACATATCAATTGTTGAGAAAGAAGAAGATAAAACCAGTTATTAGACCCCCAAACTCTTCAGTAAAAGTTCAATCGCTTAGGGATAAAACTGAGAGAGATGCAGCTGTTATATATCAACAAAACAAAGGATACCAAGCATGGAGGGTAAAGAATAATTATGGTAGAAGGGAGCGTGTAGAGAACACGTTCTTTCGATTTAAAACTTCTTTTGGTAGTAAGTTTCTATCAAGACATGATCAAAATATGACAAAAGAAATGTCTATTAAATGCCACTTATTAAACAAAATGTTTGAAATTGGTAAACCTATCTCTGTGCCTGTTGGCTAGGCTAGCATTGCGGGGTTAGGGGCAGTATATTCAAAAGCTTATTTATGCAACAAAGCCATTCTGAGCTGTTAACAATAGTGCTTTTATACCATCAATCACCTTGTAAAAACTTTAAATATTTTTATATGTCCTATCTACAATTATATAAATCAGACTTTGTAACTCTTCCATCATATACTCGTTTTATAGCTCTAAAACCAAGAGTTCTGAGTTATTTAGTTTTATTACTTGAATGGTATATGCAGGCAGCTCAATCTACGGGAGTTTCTTATATTGACGCCACATCTTTAGAGGTTTGTCATCGAAAAAGAATCTCTCGTAATAAAGTCTTTGCCGGTATTGCTGCTTTGGGTAAAACAACAAAAACAGGAGTTTCGCACTTAGCAAAATTGTGTATTAGTTAGAAGCCATTTAATGTTGTTCTGAATTGATGTTTTTATAACTTCCCAAGTTTGTTGATATAAAGTAATGTTTTCATTTATCCTCCTTTTGTTCATATCAAGCCAGGCCAATACAGCAAGGCAAATATGATTTCTTTGAGCTCGACCCGTGCGTGCCTGACAGCATTCAATACCACAAGTTTGTTTCAATTCTCGATGATAAACTTCTATAGACCAACGCGCCTTAACAATTTTCTCTATTTGCTCACGTGTAGGATTCTCTAAATTAGTTGTTATGTAATCAATGCGACCATTTTTTGCCACAAACTTAAATACCGTAACCCAACCGTATCCACGTAGGTGAATTTTTAGCCCTTCATCGGGAATCTCTAAAGTTTCCAAGCTAACATTACGATTAACTTTTCTATTTTTTCTTAGGTTGGTAACCCATATCCAACCTAAATTACGTATATGTTTTAAATTATCCAAACCACTATACCAAGCATCCATAACTATAGCATCAGGCTTGATACCTCTTTCTTTAGCTAAAGTAAGCATATCACGAAAATGCTCGTTCTTTGTTTTACCATCAGTTTCTTTATCATATATTCTATAATCTACAGGAGTAGATTGATCAATTTGAGTATTGTAATGCAGTAAGTTTACCATTCCTATACCAGGTATAACATCATGTACAGCCCCAGAATATTGATAATTTACAAGCTCGATCCTCTTACTGTATTGCTTTGACAATAAGGTGTCATCTCCCACTAATAAACAAGGATCTTCCAGATCAATATATTTTGACACTTTGCTATAGATTTCGCTAGGGCGAAAATCCTTACTCTTTAACCATCGACTTGCACTATCGTGCGATAGATCTAATGGACTTACTTCAGATAATGCTTTGCTAGTATATCTTACACTACTTGCTTGTAAGAATGATTTATATAAATCTTTGCTACATTTTGATCTTGTCATTTTTATCTAAAACTATTTTTCTCTAGATTAGCATATTATTTGCTAAGTGCGAAACTCCTGAAAAAGTTGGTTTTTTGGTCTAAAATTACATTTGGTTATTAACGAAAAAGGTGAGATTCAAGGTCTAAAACTAACGCCTGGTAATGTAGATGATAGAGCGCCGGTTTCGATAATCACCAAACATATCACGGGATTATTGTTTGGCGATAAGGGTTATATCAAACAGGAGCTCTTTGATGATCTATACAGCAAAGGAATCAAGTTAGTAACTGGCATAAAGAAGAAAATGAAGAATAAACTTATGCCATTATTTGAAAAAATATTATTACGCAAACGCTCAATTATCGAAACAGTATTTAGTGTGCTGAAGGGTGCTTTCGAGATCGAACATACAAGACATAGATCAATTTGGAATGCCTTTGTACATATCTTATCCGCCCTAATTGCATACTGTATGAAACCTAACAAACCTGCTATATCTCAAAATTAGCTAATCCAGAATTCAGGTCTTGTAGGGTTTTTATTAATTAATGGTAGAAATGATTTATTAATCCACTGCTCGCTAATTTTACAAAAATCATCGACAAAACAAAATAATGCAGTAATATCTTTCTTCATGGGGATACTCTTGTTTTTTTGCTAAAAATTATATAGAGTATCTTCTATCCCTTGTAAATACTTACTTCCAAACCTAGATTAATCCAGAATTCAGGTTTGAAGATTTATAGCTCATTAGAGGATTTACATATTGACTTAGATCAATATTTAAACTAATATAACAATACCTGAAGTTTTGACAAAAATTCTAATTTTTCTGACTAAAGTGAAAATTTATGTTTAAAGTTAAATATTTAGTGCTTTTATCAGCTGAAAAACGATATTTCTACAATTTAAAGTAAATTATTTGATATATAATACAAATTATAGATTGATACACTCGCCACTTTTTTTAATCTCTCAGGGTTTAATTCCCCGAAGCTCTGCTTCGTGATATACTACTTGAATGGAAGAAAGCAGTTATATACATAAGAGTCATAATGTCCCAGTACTAATATATCATTTAGTAACGCCGGCAAAGTATAGAAGAGTAATATTCAATCAAGAACTAGATGATTATTTGTGTAAAATTTGTGAGCACATAGAAGATCGTTATGACATTAGATTTTTAGAAATAGGAGTAGATAAAGATCACGTACATTTTTTATTACAGTCAATACCAATGTATAGCCCAACAAAAATAACTCAAATCATAAAAAGTATTACTTCTAAGAAAATGTTTGAGAAATATCCAAATCTTAAAGAAAAATTATGGGGAAGTGAGTTTTGGAGTAAAGGATATTTTATGAGCACAGTAGGTAAACATGGTGATGAGCAGAAATTACGTAATTATGTACAGAATCAAGGTTCAGGCAAACCTTCTTATAAAGCATTTCAACAAAAACAGTTAAAGCTTTTTGGATAGATACCTCGTAGCTCTGCTGCGAGGAGCATCATTTACGTGCTTATCTAGACAGCTTGTTTGCTAATTAATAATTAAGCAGTTCATTCAGTGTGTAGAGTTTTATAACTAATGTCTATTGAGTTTGAGTAATACAAAATACGATAGGAGGAGATTGTGCCAAAATTAACCCATGTGCCTATAGAACAGGTATTCCCACTTGCATTCCAATATAACACAGGTATTTTTATTACACAAAACACAATACATAAAGTAGAAGGATATGCTATAGATCCATTTCCTCAATCAGAGCATAATCGTAATCATTATGATAGCCGTAATGGTACTGAAATTAAGTACCTCATTATGCATTACACAGTATCCAATTTCCCTATTACTATAAACACATTTACTTCAAATCAACTTAATAACCGTGTTAGTGCACACTACGTTATTACTGAAAAAGGGGACGATGTATCTGGAGGACAAGTGCTTCAAGTAGTGCAGGACACAGATCGGGCATGGCACGCTGGGCTTAGTACTTGGGAGAATGATAAGAATCTTAATGCAGCTTCTTTGGGTATTGAACATGTTAACAAGGGTTTCATTATTGATCCAAATACTGGGGCAAGAACATGGTACACATTTGATGAACAACAGGTGTTAGCATCAGGGATAATAAGTCAAGATATTATAAAGGAATATGATATACACCCCACTCATGTTTTAGGACATGCTGATATTGCCCCATCGAGGAAACAGGATCCAGGGATTCTATTTCCTTGGGGGCAGTTGTACTCTAATTATAAAATAGGCGCTTGGTTGAATAAAGATGAAATGGATCCAAAGGAAATTATATCAAAATATGATCCGAAAGAACCATGTCCTGATGAGGTAAATTTATCTTTGTTTCTAAAAATGTTAAATTCTTACGGATATGATATATCACAAGAGTTACTGGTATATAATGCTGATATAAACAATTCCAGAATTGAGAATATTATTACAGCATTTAAGGCACATTTTTCTGCTAATCAACAACCTGAACTTTATAATTCTCAGCTGAGTGTTACTGATATGTACTGGGCATGGGCGTTAAATGCAAAATATTATCCTGACACTGATGTTGAATTAGTAGGTGAGCAATAGTATTACAGGGAACTCATTGCGAGTTAGAAATTTAAAAACAGCTAAAATTTAACCGCATAGCGAAAATCTAGGGAGCTTGCTCCCTAGATGGATAGCGTTATAATATAAGCGTTGGCATATTATAATTTAGTAGAATGGAATTGAGGCGTAATAGTCATCATGTTTTTAGAATAATGTATCACTTTGTGTGGATACCAAAATCAACTAAACGCAATGGATAAAATTGAAAAAGAAACAAAGCAGTTTAACCTGTTTTGAAACTCGGTCGCTTGCGGCCGAGTTCTTCATATCTGAAGTTTTGACAAAAAGAGAGCCAAACTTATAAGTTATGATATAAATACGCTCAAATACAAAAGGGGTTTTAGTGTGTATGATTATACAAGAAATGTTGCAAGCAATGATGCTCCTCGCAGCAGAGCTACGAGGCTTTGTTGCATAAATAAGCTTTTGAATATACTGCCCCTAACCCCGCAATGCTAGCCTAGCCAACAGGCACAGAGATAGGTTTACCAATTTCAAACATTTTGTTTAATAAGTGGCATTTAATAGACATTTCTTTTGTCATATTTTGATCATGTCTTGATAGAAACTTACTACCAAAAGAAGTTTTAAATCGAAAGAACGTGTTCTCTACACGCTCCCTTCTACCATAATTATTCTTTACCCTCCATGCTTGGTATCCTTTGTTTTGTTGATATATAACAGCTGCATCTCTCTCAGTTTTATCCCTAAGCGATTGAACTTTTACTGAAGAGTTTGGGGGTCTAATAACTGGTTTTATCTTCTTCTTTCTCAACAATTGATATGTAGATTCACCGTCATACCCTCGATCTCCCAGAAAATCCTTGGCTCTGACATTAGCTATTAGTAGTCCAATCTGTGATCTATCATCTATAGTATGCTCTGTGGTACTATCGGCAAGTATCATACCTTGATCTTCTATAACGATATGTAGCTTTTTCCATATGCGACGCTTATATTGCTTACCATGCTTATTTTCTAGCCATTCGTTCCCTGTGTAGGCTTGTATCCCTGTACTATCCATTGAAATACAACTAAATTCTTTATCTTGATTTCCATGTAAATACCTAAGATCTAATGACTTCATACGCTTACTTAATGTTGTATAGCTAACGCGAAAAGGTTTTTACCATAGTTTTTGTATTTACTCACATATTCACCAGATCTAAATCCTATTAAACATTGCTGGACTAACTTTAAAAACTGTTTACATAAAATTATTGATCAATGCCTAAGTTTTTCCTAATCTGTGGTAGAAACATTTCCGTGTTAGCTATATAGTCTGGACATCTAATAGATAAACCCGATATTTCAAAGAGCCAGTTTATAAAGCCTTGGGTTTGGCGTAACTTAAGACCGAATAAGCATCTGATCTTCAAACACTGTAATATAGCGTGATCACTATAGCGTCTAGGTCTTCCTCGTTTCATTTCCTCTCTGTAATCAGCATACCAGCCAATCGCCAAATCACTGGCAATCATAAAATCTATGCGACCCCTATTGCGTAAAAAATTATTATATTCTGACCAATTCGTTATTTTATATTTAGAATACTTGCGTGATTTACTAAAAGGGGCTTTCTTCCGAGATCTCATATAATCTGGATTATTTTTTAATTCAGGACATCTTACCAGATTATCACCACTCTTGCTCTACAAATTTTATTTATGCAACAAAGCCCGTGATCACTATAGCGTCTAGGTCTTCCTCGTTTCATTTCCTCTCTGTAATCAGCATACCAGCCAATCGCCAAATCACTGGCAATCATAAAATCTATGCGACCCCTATTGCGTAAAAAATTATTATATTCTGACCAATTCGTTATTTTATATTTAGAATACTTGCGTGATTTACTAAAAGGGGCTTTCTTCCGAGATCTCATATAATCTGGATTATTTTTTAATTCAGGACATCTTACCAGATTATCACCACTCTTGCTCTACAAATTTTATTTATGCAACAAAGCCGTTATATATCAACAAAACAAAGGATACCAAGCATGGAGGGTAAAGAATAATTATGGTAGAAGGGAGCGTGTAGAGAACACGTTCTTTCGATTTAAAACTTCTTTTGGTAGTAAGTTTCTATCAAGACATGATCAAAATATGACAAAAGAAATGTCTATTAAATGCCACTTATTAAACAAAATGTTTGAAATTGGTAAACCTATCTCTGTGCCTGTTGGCTAGGCTAGCATTGCGGGGTTAGGGGCAGTATATTCAAAAGCTTATTTATGCAACAAAGCCATTTCTCTTGCCCAATAACTAGAACCACCACAAGCTTCCATCCCTACTAAACATTGTGGTAAATTAGCCATAAATGTCAAAACCTGATCTCTCATCAATTTTTTCTTTAATACTGTCTTGCCATTTTTATCTACACCATGAATTTGAAAAATTCTTTTTGCAATATCTATACCAATTGTAGTAACCTCCATATGGACCTCCTTAATTGTTGTTTTAATCTCTCAGGGTTTAATTCCCCGAAGCTCTGCTTCGTGATATCATAAGAAACAACTAAAACTTTTTTAGATACCTCGTAGCTCTGCTGCGAGGAGCATCATTATGTTAAATATTAACCCTAGAAGATTAGCAACTGCTTTTCATTCTCTATATCAGGAGGTCCATACCATTAGTCCACTATCTTTGATAATTTTCTTGCAATATCCAAAGGAGATTCGTAAGATTATTTACACTACAAATGCGATAGAATCGCTGAATAGCCAATTGAGAAAAGTTACTAAGAATAAACGCATCTTTCCAAATGATGACGCAGTATTTAAGGTTTTATATCTGACAATTGATTATATTACCAAAAAATGGTCTATGCCTATCCCCAATTGGAATGAAGCTATGGCTCATTTTATGATCAAATTTGATGGTAGGATTTAATGGCTCACGAAATTTACACAATTGATGAAACAGAGCCGACAATTGATTATATTACCAAAAAATGGTCTATGCCTATCCCCAATTGGAATGAAGCTATGGCTCATTTTATGATCAAATTTGATGGTAGAATTTAATGGTTCACGAAATTTACACAATTGATGAGACAGAGCCTAGAATGAACCTAGAGCATACAAGGCATAGATCTCCTGTTAATTTCTTGGTGCATATTCTAGCTTGTGTTACTTCTTATGCTATCACTAAATCTCGTATAAAACTTGATGCTTTAGCTCCAGAACAACTTCTCTTATCCTAAATTGGCGTTATGAGAGTATAAACAATTATCTTTTTATTGGGGTCATAGCTCAGTTGGTAGAGCGTTTGAATGGCATTCAAAAGGTCGGGGGTTCGACTCCCCCTGGCTCCACCAGTTCCTACAAGGGTTTTCAGCCTTTCTTAAATCTTCTAAAAAACATATGTTCCTTATATGTTCCAAAATACTTAATGTCCCCCTACGGGGATAAAAAATCCCTCGCCTTCAGGCGAAGGGAAGATATAATGAAGTTGCTTTAGCAACGAATTTATAAAAAGATATGAGAAGTTATAGAAAAAATAGTCATAGCCAGTATGATTTAAAAGTACATATTATATGGATACCAAAGTATAGAAAAAGAGCATTGGTAGGAAAAGTAGCTGAGAGAGTCAGGGATTTATTAAGGCAAATTTGCATGGAACATGAAGCATATATAATTTCAGGTAAAGTATCTTGTGATCATGTTCATATATTTATTTCATACCGTCCTCAAGTGGCTTTAAGTAAGCTTGTACAATATCTAAAAGGGAGTAGCTCAAGAATATTATTGCAAGAATTTGCTCATTTAAGGAAACAATTTTGGGGTAATCATTTTTGGGCTAGAGGATATATGGCAGTGAGTTCAGGTAATATTACTGACGAAATGATACAGCAGTATATTGATGAACAAGAAGGTGAGCCAGTAAATGATGATCGATTTCTAATCGATTCCACTTTATAACCCCTCAGCTTATAGCTGAGGGTTGTTTAGTTTTAATCTCTCAGGGTTTAATTCCCCGAAGCTCTGCTTCGTGATATACTACTTGAATGGAAGAAAGCAGTTATATACATATAGCTAACACGGAAATGTTTCTACCACAGATTAGGAAAAACTTAGGCATTGATCAATAATTTTATGTAAACAGTTTTTAAAGTTAGTCCAGCAATGTTTAATAGGATTTAGATCTGGTGAATATGTGAGTAAATACAAAAACTATGGTAAAAACCTTTCCGCGTTAGCTATAAGAGTCATAATGTCACAGTACTAATATATCATTTAGCTGAAGTTTTGACAAAAATTCTAATTTTTCTGACTAAAGTAAAAATTTATATTTAAAGTTAAATATTTAGTGCTTTTATCAGCTTAAAAGCGATATTTCTACAATTTAAAGTAAATTATTGGATATATAATACAAATTATAGATTGATACACTCGCCACTTTTTTTAATCTCTCAGGGTTTAATTCCCCGAAGCTCTGCTTCGTGATATACTACTTGAATGGAAGAAAGCAGTTATATACATAAGAGTCATAATGTCACAGTAATAGGAAAGTTCTATAATTAATTAAGCCAGATATAATCAATTTTTAATCTCTCAGGGTTTAATTCCCCGAAGCTCTGCTTCGTGATATCATAAGAAACAACTAAAACTTTTTTAGATACCTCGTAGCTCTGCTGCGAGGAGCATCATTTAAATATAGATATATCATGGCTCATTTAACGATAGATGAAAGATTTAAAATATACGAAATGAATAAGAGTGGTTATAGCTCGCGATATATAGGGACAAAGATTGGCCGTGATAAAAGCACTATATGTTATGAACTCAAGAGAATGAGGCATAATTATAGACCAGATAGGGCTAACACACTTGCTTGCAGTTTAAGGCAAGGTAAGAGAAAAAGAAAATTAGATATTGATAATAATTTACGAGCAGAAATAATAAAGCAGTTAACACAGGGTATTTCACCAGATATAATTTCAGGTAGACGTAAACTATCACGAGATACTGTCAATATTTCTACAGAGAGTATATACCAGTTTATTTATACATCTCCTATAGCACAAAGGCAAAAATTATATTTATCTTTAGCAAGAAAAAGGAAAAATAGGTTGCATCATGGTACAAGAATCAGAAACAAAAGAATTACAATACCAAATCGAGTTTCCATTACTGAAAGACCAGAGATAAATAGAAAGATAGCAGCAATAGGTCATTTAGAAGGTGATTTAACTTTTAACAAAGGTAATCAAAGTCGTAATATAGGCGCTCTTGTGGATATCAGAACACAAAAAGTGTTTCTCACTTTAAACCGTTCAAAAAGAACACAAGATGTGATTGGTAACATGAATAAAAAACTTAAACAATTGTCGCATATAATCAAAAGCATAACGTTAGATAATGGCAAAGAATTTACCAATCATGAACAACTATTGCCAAAATCTGAACGAAAAGTATATTTTTGCAATCCTTATTCTCCATGGCAAAAACCATTGATAGAGAAGATTAACTCAATGGTGCACAGAGTATACTCTAAATCTTTAGATATAAAAAAATTAACAATAAAGCAATTACAAGAAATTGAGGATTTTTTAAATAATTTACCAAGAAAAGTGCTCGGTTATAAAACACCCAATGAGGTATGGGAAGAAAATATAAATCTGGCTTAATTAATACTGGAATTTACCTAATAACTGGTTTTATCTTCTTCTTTCTCAACAATTGATATGTAGATTCACCGTCATACCCTCGATCTCCCAGAAAATCCTTGGCTCTGACATTAGCTAGTCTATCCGCCAAAAACACTTCAAATCCTGATCATTTGTAATGGGATAGAGTTTTGACAACAAATTGCTAAGATTTTCAATAAAAATTAATAAGTTATGTTAATTTTTACTGATACATTTCTGTGTTGGTCTAATTTTGATATGGAGCTATTGTTAACGATTTTTTATCGTTCATCTAGTTTTTGCATGATGATATTTTTGATTTATGTGGAGTTAGACACGATTTGTAAATGATTTGCAATGCATCGTAAATTCAAACCAATAGCAGAGATTATTGGATTGATAATATCTCCTATCATACCTTTCAAGAAGTTTCTACCCATCCGACCATATTGCTTTAAGTGACCTATTATTGGTTCTATGGCACTGCGTCTCTTGATCATAGACTTGTCCTCTTGTAACAACTTCTTCCGCGTTTTTGGGGTATATACCTTACTCTTCTCCTTTACATTGCTACCACTATACCCAAGATCAACAAATGATTTCTTTATCTTGATTCCAGTGACACTCTCTACTGCTTCAAAGCTCTGATGCAATGTATGACCATCATAAGGATTATTATGAAACGATTTTGCGGATAAAACAAAATTTCTACGACCACTTACTACTACCGCTACTTTATTGCCAAACTCATATGGCTTGTTGCGTTTTCCCTTTCCTATACACTCTACTTCAGGGGCATGAAAACTATATAATACTTTGTTATCTTCTTTATATTGCTTTTTAGCTTCTCTTTTTAAAACAGATTGGTTATGTATTTGTTTTATTTTTTGCAATACTTCTTGATTTTTGAGAGACAAGTTTAATTGCTTATTTTTGATCTCACGCTCACATACTCTAATCAAACGACCCAGTAATATTTTTAAATGCTTCATTATTTTCCAACGCTTCTTGGCTTTACTATGTTCTTTATATTTCCATAGCTTTACTATATCGCGTTTATAGGTTCTAGCGTATGTTTCATTCAAATGTATACCCAAACTGTTGCAAAGCTTTACTATGCTAAGCCTAGCTTTATCCATTAAATAAACATCGTGTGGGTGTTTGATATTCTTAATTTGTACAGTCGTATCAGCGATGATTAATTCCAAATCTTTTTTTTTAATTGTGTTAGTTTTTATCCCAACCCTGATCAACTCCGATAATATCTCATTATATCCAGCTTCACCTAATACACTACGAAACCGTCGTATACTAGTTTCCGAGATAGCTATGTCTTTTTCTATATATTCCCACCCGCAGAAATACTGCCAATACATATTCTCTTTTAGCTCTTCCTCTGATAATGAATCTGAAAAATTATACATTGCTTGTAGCATCGTTATGCCAAGCATCACTCTATGACATTTTCTATTTCTACCAAATTTCTTAATACAAACATTTTTTGATAACCACTCTTCGAGCCTAGACCAATTTATTAATTCTCTTAATTTATATAGCTTATTATTTGGGTTTAATTCTTCTTTTAATTTATAACCAAACAGTTTCCCTTGTTCTTGCGATTTGATAATGTTGTCTATTGGCATTGACTGAAATCCATAAGGTTTATGACCATATTTTATCATTTTCTTACGGATTGTTGTATTACTTCTTGTCTTAAAACCATATTATCTATAAGGCTTGTAGAGTTTTGGCGGACGGACTAGCTATTAGTAGTCCAATCTGTGATCTATCATCTATAGTATGCTCTGTGGTACTATCGGCAAGTATCATACCTTGATCTTCTATAACGATATGTAGCTTTTTCCATATGCGACGCTTATATTGCTTACCATGCTTATTTTCTAGCCATTCGTTCCCTGTGTAGGCTTGTATCCCTGTACTATCCATTGAAATACAACTAAACAGGAGTTTCGCACTTAGCAAAGTTGCGAATCAGTTAAAAGCCATCTGATATTGTTTTGAATTGATGTTTTTATAACTTCCCAAGTTTGTTGATATAAAGTAATGTTTTCATTTATCCTCCTTTTATTCATATCAAGCCAGGCAAATACTGCAAGGCAAATATGATTTCTTTGAGCTCGGCCCGTGCGTGCCTGACAGCGTTCAATACCACAAGTTTGTTTTAATTCTCGATGATAAACCTCTATAGACCAACGTGCCTTAACAATTTTCTCTATTTGCTCACGTGTGGGATTTTCCAAGTTCGTTGTTATGTAATCAATGCGACCATTCTTTGCCACAAACTTAAATACCGTAACCCAACCGTATCCACGTAGGTGAATTTTTAGCCCCTCATCGGGTATCTCTAAACTTTCCAAGCTAACATTATGATTAACTTTTCTATTTTTCCTTAGGGTGGTAACCCATAGCCAGCCTAAATTACGTATATGTTTTAAATTCTCCAACCCGCTATACCAAGCATCCATGACTATGGCATCAGGATTGAGACCTCTTTCTTTAGCTAAAGTAAGCATATCACAAAAATGCTCATTCTTTGTTTTACCATCAGTGTCTTTATCATATATTCTATAATCTACGGGAGTAGATTGAGCAATTTTAGTATTGTAATGTAGTAAGTTTACCATTCCTATACCAGGTATAACATCATGTACAGCTCCAGAATATTGATAACGTACAAGCTCAATCTTCTGACTGTATTGCTTTGATAATAAGGTGTCATCCCCCACTAATAAACACGGTGCTTCCCAATCTATATATTTTGACACTTCCTTATAGATTTCGCTAGGACGAAAATCCTTACTCTTTAACCATCGACTTGCACTATCGTGAGATAGATCTACTGGACTCACTTCAGATAATGCCTTGCTAGTATATCTGACACTACTTGCTTGTAAAAATGATTTATATAAGTCCTTGCTACATTTTGTTCTTGTCATTTTTATCTAAAACTATTTTTCTCTAGATTAACATACTTTTTGCTAAGTGCGAAACTCCTGCTAAATTCTTTATCTTGATTTCCATGTAAATACCTAAGATCTAATGACTTCATACGCTTACTTAATGTTGTATAGTCTGGACATCTAATAGATAAACCCGATATTTCAAAGAGCCAGTTTATAAAGCCTTGGGTTTGGCGTAACTTAAGACCGAATAAGCATGGCTTTGTTGCATAAATAAGCTTTTGAATATACTGCCCCTAACCCCGCAATGCTAGCCTAGCCAACAGGCACAGAGATAGGTTTACCAATTTCAAACATTTTGTTTAATAAGTGGCATTTAATAGACATTTCTTTTGTCATATTTTGATCATGTCTTGATAGAAACTTACTACCAAAAGAAGTTTTAAATCGAAAGAACGTGTTCTCTACACGCTCCCTTCTACCATAATTATTCTTTACCCTCCATGCTTGGTATCCTTTGTTTTGTTGATATATAACAGCTTCATCTCTCTCAGTTTTATCCCTAAGCGATTGAACTTTTACTGAAGAGTTTGGGGGTCTAATAACTGGTTTTATCTTCTTCTTTCTCAACAATTGATATGTAGATTCACCGTCATACCCTCGATCTCCCAGAAAATCCTTGGCTCTGACATTAGCTATTAGTAGTCCAATCTGTGATCTATCATCTATAGTATGCTCTGTGGTACTATCGGCAAGTATCATACCTTGATCTTCTATAACGATATGTAGCTTTTTCCATATGCGACGCTTATATTGCTTACCATGCTTATTTTCTAGCCATTCGTTCCCTGTGTAGGTTTGTATCCCTGTACTATCCATTGAAATACAACTAAATTCTTTATCTTGATTTCCATGTAAATACCTAAGATCTAATGACTTCATACGCTTACTTAATGTTGTATAGTCTGGACATCTAATAGATAAACCCGATATTTCAAAGAGCCAGTTTATAAAGCCTTGGGTTTGGCGTAACTTAAGACCGAATAAGCATCTGATCTTCAAACACTGTAATATAGCGTGATCACTATAGCGTCTAGGTCTTCCTCGTTTCATTTCCTCTCTGTAATCAGCATACCAGCCAATCGCCAAATCACTGGCAATCATAAAATCTATGCGACCCCTATTGCGTAAAAAATTATTATATTCTGACCAATTCGTTATTTTATATTTAGAATACTTGCGTGATTTACTAAAAGGGGCTTTCTTCCGAGATCTCATATAATCTGGATTATTTTTAATTCAGGACATCTTACCAGATTATCACCACTCTTTCTCTACAAATCTTATTTATGCAACAAAGCCAATCAGCAGGATTACAGATGAAGTAATAGATGAGGTCAAGATTTGGCAGAGTAGACCTCTTGAATCAGTATACCCTATAGTATATTTTGACTGTTTAGTAGTGAAAGTAAGACAAGATAAACTTATTATTAATAAATCAGTATATGTAGCTTTAGGAATAGATTTATCTGGCAGAAAGGATATTTTAGGCTTATGGATATAGCTAACGCGGAAAGGTTTTTACCATAGTTTTTGTATTTACTCACATATTCACCAGATCTAAATCCTATTAAACATTGCTGGACTAACTTTAAAAACTGTTTACGTAAAATTATTGATCAATGCCTAAGTTTTTCCTAATCTGTGGTAGAAACATTTCCGTGTTAGCTAGTCCGTCCGCCAAAACTCTAAAAGCCTTATAGGCAATAGGGTTTTAAGGCAAAAATGCATAGTAAAATCCATAAGAAAATGAAAGGTTTTATATCAAAAGCTTATGGAAATACAAAAAAATGACAATAAAAAAATGAATGCATTTTGGGAAATAGTGTGGTTTTTAATACAAAAATTTAAAATCAGCCCTCAAAATTAGAGTAATTTGCTCTAAAATCGCACTATTTTTGGAAATTAGTGACACAAGTGATATTTTTTAGAGTTTTGGCGGAGGGACTAGCTATAAGTGAGAATGAAGGAGCTAAATTTTGGCTTGGTAATTTTACTGAAATGAAGAATCGAGGAGTAAAAGATATCTTAATTGCTTGTAGTGATAATCTAACTGGTATGTCTGATGCTATTGCATCAGTATATCCGAAAACTGAACATCAAATTTGTATTGTCCATCAGATCAGGAATAGCCTCAAATATGTATCATATAAAGATAGAAAGCAATTAGCAGCGGATTTGAAACTAATCTATACTTCTGCTACTGAAAAAGAAGCAGAATTAGCTCTTGAGTCATTTGATCAAAAATGGAGTAAGCAATATCCGCATATAGCTAAATCTTGGTATAATAATTGGGATAATTTGATAATTTTCTTGCAATATCCAAAGGAGATTCGTAAGATTATTTACACTACAAATGCGATAGAATCGCTGAATAGCCAATTGAGAAAAGTTACTAAGAATAAACGCATCTTTCCAAATGATGACGCAGTATTTAAGGTTTTATATCTGACAATTGATTATATTACCAAAAAATGGTCTATGCCTATCCCCAATTGGAATGAAGCTATGGCTCATTTTATGATCAAATTTGATGGTAGAATTTAATGGTTCACGAAATTTACACAATTGATGAGACAGAGCCCTTATGTGGGTAAATAGCTTCTATACCCATCATCCTCATATATTTCAGTACTCGATCTTTACCGACAATAAAACCATCTTCTAGTAACTGTTGATGAATATAGCGATAACCAAATTCAGGATTATCTGTATATATTTCATCTATTCTATTTACTGAAGTTTTGACAAAAAGATAACCAAACTTATAAAGTATGATATAAATACGCTCAAATACAAAATGGTTTTTAGTGTGTATGATTATGCAAGAAATGTTGCAAGAAATAAAAAATTTTCCCCTATAATCAAGATGTGGTTTTAGAATTAATACTATCACTAGTAACTAATGATAGCGTTAAAGCAAGATCTGTTGTTGAATTAACAACTAATAAATATTTTCAGCGTAGTTGGTCAAGTGTATACAGAGCTATAGAGAATTTTTACTGTGCTCGTGATGAATCATTAAATATAAGAGATGAGCAACGTTTTAAGACTCGAGAAGATATAGAAAAATACTTAATAAGTAAACTGATTAATGAGGGTAAAAACTTACTGCAAATAGATACTACAGTGAGTAGCAAGAAAGATTCCAAGAAAGCAATTGATCGTACATATATTAGACAGAATGCTAATAACCGACCAGTTGCGGGTTATGAATATAGTGTAGTTTGCATCGGTGCTCAGCCTAAATGGTCTGTACCAATATCTATAAATAGAGTAAAATCAGATGAGAATAAGTATAGCAAAGGTAGCAAACAAATAATGAAAATTGTTAAGCAAATACCACAAAAGGCTCTAAATATAACAGTAGGTGATGCAGGTTATAGCGCTCTATCTTTCATTCACCCGCTGCACAATGAAGCAAATACGGTAACAATAACCCGCCAAAGAATTAATCGCAGTATTTACAAAATATATATAGAGGAGCAAAAAACAAGAGGTCGTAAAAGATCTTATGGAGCTAAGATTTCTTGTAGTAGTTCTGATAATTTACTGATTCCAGATACAGAAGAAACTGTAGTAAAGGCTACAAAAAATGGTGACATATCAATTAGTATTTCACTATTTAAGAATTATCTAATCAAGGGCAAGAAACAGCATATCATGTCTGATAAACCGCTGAATTTTATTCAGGTTAAGGTGTTAGATGCATCAGGAAATAGGAAATATAACAGAGATTTATGGTTATGTGTTTCTGGCCAACAAAAAGATAAAATCAGTGGTAAAGAAGTATATGAATACTATAGACAAAGGTTTGATATTGAGCATTTTTTTAAATTTGGTAAGTCAAAATTATTGATGGATAAATTTCAAACGAATGATCCAAATAAAGATGAGGATTATATGTTATTCGTAATGCTAGCGTACAACATATTGTATCATGCACAATCTTCAGTTAAGGCAAGAAAAGTAAGGGCATGGGATAAAAAAATCAATAGCAATATGTTGTCTCCAAGTGAAGTTTATAGATCTATGCCACAAATTGCCCTTGAAGAAATATTAGAAAAGTCTATATCCAGAGGGATACCAGATCATAGAAATATTAGAAATAATCATCAGGTCAAACCATTTGCACCAGTAATACGCAAAAGTAATAAACACGGTAAGTTGGAAATTACAATAAAATCAAGTTTTGATGGAAGTAACCAAATTACCAAAACCTCATTTAATAAAAAGCTAGAATTACCAAATAATATTAGTAAGTATAAACCAGCAATATTAGACAAAATTGCTACAGTTTTTGACACATTATGTACCCAAATAGAATAAATAAATTTTGTTATTACTAAAAAAGTATAAAAAAATTGGAATACATTTCTCCTTATGGAAAGGATTTTGTCAAAACTTCAGTATTTAAAATACTTAATTTATTTATACTCATCTCCTTGGATTTATAGTAGGCTGTAGATCGACTAATCTTTAATAGTTCACACTGTCTTGATTTTGAGAGTTGATTTAGCTTGGAGTGTACAAGACTCTTTTTATTTGATAAATCCAAGCTTTTGACTGAAGTTTTGACAAAATCCTTTCCATAAGGAGAAATGTATTCCAATTTTTTTATACTTTTTTAGTAATAACAAAATTTATTTATTCTATTTGGGTACATAATGTGTCAAAAACTGTAGCAATTTTGTCTAATATTGCTGGTTTATACTTACTAATATTATTTGGTAATTCTAGCTTTTTATTAAATGAGGTTTTGGTAATTTGGTTACTTCCATCAAAACTTGATTTTATTGTAATTTCCAACTTACCGTGTTTATTACTTTTGCGTATTACTGGTGCAAATGGTTTGACCTGATGATTATTTCTAATATTTCTATGATCTGGTATCCCTCTGGATATAGACTTTTCTAATATTTCTTCAAGGGCAATTTGTGGCATAGATCTATAAACTTCACTTGGAGACAACATATTGCTATTGATTTTTTTATCCCATGCCCTTACTTTTCTTGCCTTAACTGAAGATTGTGCATGATACAATATGTTGTACGCTAGCATTACGAATAACATATAATCCTCATCTTTATTTGGATCATTCGTTTGAAATTTATCCATCAATAATTTTGACTTACCAAATTTAAAAAAATGCTCAATATCAAACCTTTGTCTATAGTATTCATATACTTCTTTACCACTGATTTTATCTTTTTGTTGGCCAGAAACACATAACCATAAATCTCTGTTATATTTCCCATTTCCTGATGCATCTAACACCTTAACCTGAATAAAATTCAGCGGTTTATCAGACATGATATGCTGTTTCTTGCCCTTGATTAGATAATTCTTAAATAGTGAAATACTAATTGATATGTCACCATTTTTTGTAGCCTTTACTACAGTTTCTTCTGTATCTGGAATCAGTAAATTATCAGAACTACTACAAGAAATCTTAGCTCCATAAGATCTTTTACGACCTCTTGTTTTTTGCTCCTCTATATATATTTTGTAAATACTGCGATTAATTCTTTGGCGGGTTATTGTTACCGTATTTGCTTCATTGTGCAGCGGGTGAATGAAAGATAGAGCGCTATAACCTGCATCACCTACTGTTATATTTAGAGCCTTTTGTGGTATTTGCTTAACAATTTTCATTATTTGTTTGCTACCTTTGCTATACTTATTCTCATCTGATTTTACTCTATTTATAGATATTGGTACAGACCATTTAGGCTGAGCACCGATGCAAACTACACTATATTCATAACCCGCAACTGGTCGGTTATTAGCATTCTGTCTAATATATGTACGATCAATTGCTTTCTTGGAATCTTTCTTGCTACTCACTGTAGTATCTATTTGCAGTAAGTTTTTACCCTCATTAATCAGTTTACTTATTAAGTATTTTTCTATATCTTCTCGAGTCTTAAAACGTTGCTCATCTCTTATATTTAATGATTCATCACGAGCACAGTAAAAATTCTCTATAGCTCTGTATACACTTGACCAACTACGCTGAAAATATTTATTAGTTGTTAATTCAACAACAGATCTTGCTTTAACGCTATCATTAGTTACTAGTGATAGTATTAATTCTAAAACCACATCTTGATTATAGGGGAAAATTTTTTATTTCTTGCAACATTTCTTGCATAATCATACACACTAAAAACCATTTTGTATTTGAGCGTATTTATATCATACTTTATAAGTTTGGTTATCTTTTTGTCAAAACTTCAGTTTTGAGCTTTCCCACGGCCCAGTCCCTCTCAACTGTGATTCTACCAAGAGCTTTAGCAAGTTCATCATTTTGCTCTTGTAAATGATTTATTTGTTCTTGATATTCACTCAAAACTTTAGCTGGTTCAAAAGCTAATGCCGCATTACCTAAAAACTGTTTTTTCCAATTTTGAATTGTTTTAACACTTATTGCATATTTTGAAGCTAACTGACCAAGTGTCGACTCCTCTTTTAATGATGCTCCTCGCAGCAGAGCTACGAGGTATCTAAAAAAGTTTTAGTTGTTTCTTATGATATCACGAAGCAGAGCTTCGGGGAATTAAACCCTGAGAGATTAATTCTAATACTATCCCCGTTTTTTCTGAAGCACTGAAAATTTTTACTTTATTTTTCTTCATCTTTCCTCTTAAGTTTATTGCTATTTATTCTAACTTATTGCGGAAACACACTCCTTCATTTTTTTGTCCAATTTTTTCATGTATGGACCTCCTGTAGAATGCAAGAAAAAAATAACATCAATAATAAAAACAAACAAATGCAGTCATGTATCCGGCTTATAGCTGATAAATCAACCTAATTTATTCTACAGCCCTGATGGAATTCGCTGGCTTACAAACTATATACTTATCAGTCCATCGGCTTCTAAAAGAGCCACTGAAAAACGCAGTTTTTTTGTAAGCTAAGGTTTGTCTTATTTACCATCAATATTAATTATCTCAAGCATATTTCGGGTTGGAATCTCTTACATATTGTTTTGCTTTTACCTATTCATTATATAAATCACCATTTATTTTACTTATAAGTGCTATGCTACACACTCTTTAGCTACAAACTTTACTCTCTACATAATCATCTCCTGATCTTAGTACAGCAAACACCACTCTTGCCAACTTATTAGCTATGGCAACTGTCGTTTTATTATGGCTACTTCGCTCAGATAAATTAAACATCCATTTCGTAAATTGGCTAAAATCTTTTTTAGATTTCTGTTCTTCCGATGTAAATCTTATCTTGGCATTTAGTACAGCTCTAGCCCCTTGAATTAATAAAGTGCGTAAGTATACATCACCTCGCTTGCTAATTCCCAGCAGCTTATCCTTCCCACCACTTGAATGTTGTCTTGGCACTAATCCTAGCCATGCCGATAATTGCCTGCCATTCTCAAAACTTGTAGCATTACCTATTGATGCTATTAAAGCAGTAGCAGTAATTAAACCAAGACCAGGTATAGCTCTTAATCGTTGATATTGAGTTAGGTTACTTGCTATCATTGTTAATCGTTTTTCTATCTCTTTTATTTTTCTGTTATTATCTAAGAATTCTTCTTTTAGTTCACTAAATGTTTGATAACTTAACTGGCTTAATTTCCCTGCATCTAAAATCTCAATTAATTTTGTGATAACCTTATTAATGCCTTGAGGAACAATAAAACCAAACTCATGTAGTAGCCCCCTAATTTCATTAGCAAGTGCTGTACGATTTTTTACCAATCTCTCTCTTACCCTATGTATTGATAAAATTTCTTGTTGCTCTATAGTTTTAATTGCAACAAATCTCATATTAGGTCTTGTCACGGCTTCACATATCGCTTCAGCATCTGCTTGATCATTTTTATTAGTTTTAACATATGGTTTGACAAATTGCGGTGCCATTAGTTTTACTTCATGCCCTAATTTAGTTATTTCTCTTGCCCAATAACTAGAACCACCACAAGCTTCCATCCCTACTAAACATTGTGGTAAATTAGCCATAAATGTCAAAACCTGATCTCTCATCAATTTTTTCTTTAATACTGTCTTGCCATTTTTATCTACACCATGAATTTGAAAAATTCTTTTTGCAATATCTATACCAATTGTAGTAACCTCCATATGGACCTCCTTAATTGTTGTTTTAATATGTTAAATATTAACCCTAGAAGATTAGCAACTGCTTTTCATTCTCTATATCAGGAGGTCCATACCATTAGTCCATTATACCTTCTCTTGCACACATATAAACTTTCTGAGAAAACCTTCTTTACAGGTTAATCTGTAGTTGTATTACAGATGCATGTTCCTTATAGGATTTTTGAGTTCTATAATTGTAAGCTAATTGTAGCTTTACGTTTCTTCTTTGAGCAATTAACCCGGCTCCTACATTATATTTATTCCTAACAGCTCTTGGTAGTTTAACACGCACGTCTCCTTTTATCACTGCTCCTTGAGTAATACTTGCTATTAATATTTTACGATCGTTCGTTATTCTTCTCTCTAAACATGCATGCATGGTTGGGGTTAACTGCACAGATGAACCAAACTCAATAGGATTGAAGATTACCTTGATACCAAAGTCTGAGCTTAAGATTCTCTCATGCTTGTGATTTACAAGAATTGTTTGTTCTGCTTGCTTTTGTCCTTTATCAACTCCTCCACGTAAGTAGTTGTATCTCAGGCCTATTGTAGGTAATAACTGCATACCATTACTAAAGCTATGGCGGTAAGTTAGATTGCTCTCTAAGATGATATTATCGACATATAACTCCTTTTTATTCTCACCTACAATCTTAGATTTAATAGTGCTTGATGCTGCAGACCCTACTAACTGAAAATAGAAATTGCGTTGCAAACCATGCTGAGAATAGATGCTTAAAATATGCGAGTTAATACGGCTCTTGCCCTTTAAACTATTAAACTTCAGATTTGCCTTAGCATTGCTATAAGCAATACCCAAGATGCTACTGTCTCCTAACGCTATATCTCCGCCGATAGTCATAACTGCCATTCTGCTTTTATATGGCAAGTGATTACTGAAGTTTCCTTGCTTTGAGATAGAGTAACCAGCACTTGTCCATATTCCAGTACTGCCTTGCTTATTCTCATCCCCTGCTGCTATCGGCATAAAATCATCATTCAATAGTCTGTTCTTGATAATATTATGAGGCATGGCATAACTTGCACTTGCTACATCTATTATTGCCTTCAGATGATGCATTTCAACTGCAGCCTTCTTATTTATATTATGAATTTCATTGTTTAATGCTACTGGCTTTGTCTCATCTACACCTTCTGACAATCCTTCTGTGTTTATTACAGTATTAATAGATGTGGTGGGTGAATCCTTAGAGGAATCATCTATTGCCACTTCTTCACTGTCAGTTGTAGATATTCTATTTGTATCCTCGGTCTCTTCGGCAAACTCTTGATCTTCAAACTCCCAGTTTTCTATAATCTCATCAGATAAGTCGTTTTCTAGTACCAATAAATCTTCTGTGCTAGACTGATCTTTAGTCTCTATTAAATTAATATGCTCTAATGATCTTTTTTTTGCTCTAATATTTGAACAAGAACCCTCTACTAATTCATCAGCCATACTTAAGCATTTATGATTTTGTTGACTACTAGTCTCTTCTTTCAATACATTAGGATCAAATACTAATTTTCTCACGACATTTTTTGTATTCTCATCATTGTTCTTATCAGCACTTGCTAATTCATCCTTTAAATTACCCTCAAGCTTCTTGTCTGTTGGATTAAGAGTGGAAGTATATAATAAGTGATGTATATTTGGGTGTTCTATAATATATGAAGCACTACTTCGTGTATTATTATCTACTTCATAATAATCTGATGATGAGGGTGTATTGAATACTTGTACGTAATCAACATTATGCACTTGAGATATATCAGATATACTATGTGGTGATTCTGCTGTTGAATTAGGAGTGGAAGTTAATAAGCGACGTATGTTTGGGTCTTCTATAGTATATGAAGCACTACTTCGTATATTATTATCTACTTCATGATGATCTGATGATGAGGGTGTATTAGATACTTGTACGTGACCAACATCATGCACTTCAGATATAGTGTGAGTTAGACTATTAAGATTATGATTATCTGATACAGACGCCAAATCTGAATTGGAGCTTTGTGTAAGTGTTACTGGGGAATGGCGTTCTAATGGTAATGCAATACTAACCTCTTGTTGAGTATCAGAAGTGACATTATGATTATTACGGCGAACAGTGAGTTCGTATTCTATATTCTTAAATTCATTCTGCAAAATATTAAGATTTTTATTATACTCTATTGAGATCTCATCCTGTTTTATAAGATAGTTAAGATTTTCATGTAATTGTGCTATCTGATCCTGATACTGTAATACTTTATCATAATTGTTCACACCATGTTCTTGTTCTTTTTGCAATAGTGTGCTTATTGCAGTAATATTATTCATGATATCCGTTGACTGAGTTTGTCTATTTTCACGTACGGTTGGACCTCCTATTTTTGCTCTTAGTTCCTTTATTTCATTCCTCTTGCTATAAAACGCTTCTCGTAAATTGTCATCACTTAACTCTTGATAATTTACAGCTATGCTAGCCTTTACGATTCCAATTGTCATCAATAGTATAACGATATATTTTATATATTGTTTTAACATAAGTTAACCATCACTATGTTTGGATTTGTCACATCTATTGCTAAGAGCCTGTCTTGAAAAACTATAGCTTAATGCGGTAAGGTAGTGACTTTTTTAAGAACATAGTAAACAGCATCATAGAATGTTTCAAAATCTCCTGCAACTTTCCTAATTTCATTCTTGATTTTAAACCAGTAATGCTCAATAGGATTTAAATCAGGAGAATAAGTTGGTAAAAATAAAATACTGCAACCAACAGATTCAATTAACGTTTTCACTTTTGTACTTTTATGAAAACTAAACAACCCTCAGCTATAAGCTGAGGGGTTATAAAGTGGAATCGATTAGAAATCGATCATCATTCACAGGTTCACCTTCCTGTTCATCAATATAGTGCTGTATCATTTCATCAGTTATATTACCTGAACTGACTGCCATATAGCCCCTAGCCCACAAATGATTGCCCCAAAATTGTTTTCGTAAATGAGTAAATTCTTGCAATAAAATTCTTGAGCTAATGCCTTTTAAATACTGTACTAACTTGCTAAGAGATATTTGCGGCTTATATGAGATAAACATATGTACGTGATCACAGGATATTTTCCCTGAAATTATATGTACTTCATGTTCCATGCAAATCTGCCTCAGTAAATCTCTAGTCCTTTCCGATACTTTGCCTATCAATATTCTCTTCCTATATTTTGGTATCCATATAAGATGCACTTTTAAATCATACTGACTATGACTATTCTTTCTATAACTTCTCATATTTCTTGATATAAATTCATTGCTAAAGCAATTTCATTATATCTTCCCTTCGCCTAAAGGCGAGGGATTTTTGATCCCCGAAGGGGGACATTAATATTATCCATTACGACTATCTGACTAGGCTTTAATTCCTTGATCAATATCTCTTGTACATAAGTTTCAAAAATGTTCTTATTACATGTTCCATCAAATATTATCGGGGCAATCATATCTTTGACACACAGCCCAGCAATCATACTAATACGTGATTGATGTTGATAGACCTTTTCACCATAACATCTTTGACCGATAATGCTCCACCCGTGTTCTCTACAGCTATTATCTTCTATCCCAGACTCATCTATAAATACTAAATCTTGTTTATCTATAGTTTTTAGTTTCAATATAAACTCATTCCTTAGACCAATATCCCTTTTGGGATGAAGAAAAGTTTTTTTTATAACTATAACCTAATTTATTAAGCAATCTTGATATAGTACTTGCGGATACTTTTTGACTCCAGTTCTTAGCTAGCTCCATGGTGGTTTTATCAAAATTAAGTTCTATAAATTTTTTAAATCCCTCTATGTCTCTTAATTATTCTACGATGTCCTGTATGATAACCACTTTTTGCTTTGACATCGCCAGTTTGTTTCTTTACTTTTTTCCACTCTATTATAGTCTTCCTACTAATAGAGTATATCTCTGCAGTCTCTTTTATTGTTTTACCATCTGTTAAACTTTTTATTACTCGTATTCTTAAATCGATAGTGGACTGAAAAATCAAGACAAAAAAATGAGTAGTATGTTTTCCTAATTTTTCGATTATCAGGCAGCCATTTGCTGATAATTTTGCATATAATTCAGATATACATTCATAGGCTTTTTATAACCAATACTTGCATGAAATCTGTGATAATTATATTTATTCAGATAATGATCAATCCCCTCTTTTAACTCTTTAACATTGTTAAAATCATTAATAAAGATACAATTATATTTTAAAGTTCTAAAAAACCTTTCTATTACTATATTATCAATACTTCTACCTTTGCCATTCATTGAAATTTGGATATCATGCTCCTTGAGAATATTTATGTGGTCATAACTGGTATATTGGCTACCTTGATCACTATTAAATATCTGTGGAGCGTTATACTTACTGAGAGCTTGTTTCAAGACATCAGTTACAAGAGATGCATCCATAGCATTTGACAGTTTATAGCTCAATATGGCCTTGCTATGCCAATCTATAATAGCTGCCATATACATAAAGCCACCATTAGTTCTAATGTAAGTAATGTCACCACTCCAAACCTCATTCACATTAGGCACATACACTTGCTTTGTTGAGCCAGATTTAGTCCAATATTGATCAAGTAAGTAGCTATAGATCTTATGCTCACTATCGTTTCGAGAAGTAGATTTTTTCTTATGTGGGTAAATAGCTTCTATACCCATCATCCTCATATATTTCAGTACTCGATCTTTACCGACAATAAACCCATCTTCTAGTAACTGTTGATGAATATAGCGATAACCAAATTCAGGATTATCTGTATATATTTCATCTATTCTATTTAAAATACTTAATTTATTTATACTCATCTCCTTGGATTTATAGTAGGCTGTAGATCGACTAATCTTTAATAGTTCACACTGTCTTGATTTTGAGAGTTGATTTAGCTTGGAGTGTACAAGACTCTTTTTATTTGATAAATCCAAGCTTTTGAGCTTTCCCACGGCCCAGTCCCTCTCAACTGTGATTCTACCAAGAGCTTTAGCAAGTTCATCATTTTGCTCTTGTAAATGATTTATTTGTTCTTGATATTCACTCAAAACTTTAGCTGGTTCAAAAGCTAATGCCGCATTACCTAAAAACTGTTTTTTCCAATTTTGAATTGTTTTAACACTTATTGCATATTTTGAAGCTAACTGACCAAGTGTCGACTCCTCTTTTATTAATTCTAATACTATCCCCGTTTTTTCTGAAGCACTGAAAATTTTTACTTTATTTTTCTTCATCTTTCCTCTTATAGCTAACACGGAAATGTTTCTACCACAGATTAGGAAAAACTTAGGCATTGATCAATAATTTTACGTAAACAGTTTTTAAAGTTAGTCCAGCAATGTTTAATAGGATTTAGATCTGGTGAATATGTGAGTAAATACAAAAACTATGGTAAAAACCTTTCCGCGTTAGCTATAAGTTTATTGCTATTTATTCTAACTTATTGCGGAAACACACTCCTTCATTTTTTTGTCCAATTTTTTCATGTATGGACCTCCTGTAGAATGCAAGAAAAAAATAACATCAATAATAAAAACAAACAAATGCAGTCATGTATCCGGCTTATAGCTGATAAATCAACCTAATTTATTCTACAGCCCTGATGGAATTCGCTGGCTTACAAACTATATACTTATCAGTCCATCGGCTTCTAAAAGAGCCACTGAAAAACGCAGTTTTTTTGTAAGCTAAGGTTTGTCTTATTTACCATCAATATTAATTATCTCAAGCATATTTCGGGTTGGAATCTCTTACATATTGTTTTGCTTTTACCTATTCATTATATAAATCACCATTTATTTTACTTATAAGTGCTATGCTACACACTCTTTAGCTACAAACTTTACTCTCTACATAATCATCTCCTGATCTTAGTACAGCAAACACCACTCTTGCCAACTTATTAGCTATGGCAACTGTCGTTTTATTATGGCTACTTCGCTCAGATAAATTAAACATCCATTTCGTAAATTGGCTAAAATCTTTTTTAGATTTCTGTTCTTCCGATGTAAATCTTATCTTGGCATTTAGTACAGCTCTAGCCCCTTGAATTAATAAAGTGCGTAAGTATACATCACCTCGCTTGCTAATTCCCAGCAGCTTATCCTTCCCACCACTTGAATGTTGTCTTGGCACTAATCCTAGCCATGCCGATAATTGCCTGCCATTCTCAAAACTTGTAGCATTACCTATTGATGCTATTAAAGCAGTAGCAGTAATTAAACCAAGACCAGGTATAGCTCTTAATCGTTGATATTGAGTTAGGTTACTTGCTATCATTGTTAATCGTTTTTCTATCTCTTTTATTTTTCTGTTATTATCTAAGAATTCTTCTTTTAGTTCACTAAATGTTTGATAACTTAACTGGCTTAATTTCCCTGCATCTAAAATCTCAATTAATTTTGTGATAACCTTATTAATGCCTTGAGGAACAATAAAACCAAACTCATGTAGTAGCCCCCTAATTTCATTAGCAAGTGCTGTACGATTTTTTACCAATCTCTCTCTTACCCTATGTATTGATAAAATTTCTTGTTGCTCTATAGTTTTAATTGCAACAAATCTCATATTAGGTCTTGTCACGGCTTCACATATCGCTTCAGCATCTGCTTGATCATTTTTATTAGTTTTAACATATGGTTTGACAAATTGCGGTGCCATTAGTTTTACTTCATGCCCTAATTTAGTTATTTCTCTTGCCCAATAACTAGAACCACCACAAGCTTCCATCCCTACTAAACATTGTGGTAAATTAGCCATAAATGTCAAAACCTGATCTCTCATCAATTTTTTCTTTAATACTGTCTTGCCATTTTTATCTACACCATGAATTTGAAAAATTCTTTTTGCAATATCTATACCAATTGTAGTAACCTCCATATGGACCTCCTTAATTGTTGTTTTAATATGTTAAATATTAACCCTAGAAGATTAGCAACTGCTTTTCATTCTCTATATCAGGAGGTCCATACCATTAGTCCATTATATCAGATTCTTACTAAAACTACCATTCCTCGCATTCTCAGTTTCAGCTCTATCATACTTGCTATAACCTAAATGTTCTGACATCTCAGCATGCAGTGCTCGCTCTAAAATACCCTTGGTTAATTCCTTAATTAATCCATTCTGACTTAGTACTGTTTTTAAATCTACTCCGCCTTCTATCAGCAAATCTATTGCTTCATTTATTTTTTTATTCTTCTCTATTTGCATTTCTGTTACCTATATTTTTAATTACTTCTAATATAGGCTCAACAAAAATTTACACAATCATTGCAAAAGACTCCCAATTGAGTCTATTATTTTTGTTATCAAACCCACTTTCAAGACAGGCTCTTACATCTTTATTGTAACTACGTCTATGAATCTCTTACTGATGGTACCTATTTCATTTCAGTGATGATGATCAGGGCTCATGCCACCCATTGCAATATCTTGTAATGCGTCAAACGACGTATCATGTAAACCACTGTCAACAGGGGTATCATGGGCAGAAGTAGATGCTGCACATACATCATGGGTAGTGCTTTGCTTAGTAATAAAACAATCTTGTAGTGATCTTCCGTCCAGAAGTGTAATACTTTGAAATATTTCCATTTGTTTAAGAACTGTACACGTACTAACGCCTTCATCAGGAATTTTATTACGAGTTTCTTGTACTAACTTTGTAACTTCCTTAACTTTACTCTCCATATATTTAGGGATTTTGACTTTTAAACCTTTACATCTTGGATCTTTGAGCTTCTGTGCCACCCCAAACATCATAGCTGCAAGATTATCATCTTGATCCACTCCTATACCTTGACCGAAACAAGCATATAGAGCAAAAGGAGCTTTCTGATGACCTAAAGCTAATGCCTGATAAAAAGAACCAGCCGCTAGTCCTCCATAACTTTCTATTTCAACCTTTGTCCCTATTCCTGTTGTAAGCATCTCTCCCCTTGTTTTATATTCTTGTTCGCCTAACTTATAAAACTCATCAGCTGTATTTAAGCCTCTTTCTGAGTTGCTTTTTGATTTCATCATAATAATATTCTCCCTGCTAGATAATACAATTCTTATTAGTAAAGCTTTATCAGTTCTTTAGACATGATACGTAGTTGTTGTAATAACTTGTCTTTATATTAAATAGTCCATTGTTGATTACTTTTAGCCTTATCATTGGCTTGGGTTTTATCTATTGTTTTCCATTTACTATCACCTTTCTTCTTATTATTTTTGCTGTTTTCTATCAGAGAGTTCCGAATTTGATCAGTATCTTTCTTAATTGCTTCCTCTGCTACTTTTTCCGAATGAACTCCATATATCTTATAAAAATACTCTTCACGTTTGGTAATAAAATCCTTATTATGTTGAATCTGTTCTTTATTGTCTTGATTCTTGTGTTGTTCTACTGCATATCGGCATTTTTTAAGTTTTAGAGCTTCCTCATCCCTTAGTTTATAACGTTCCTCACACTGAGATATTTTCTCTTTGGCCTGTGACAGCCACTTATCATGATATTTTCTCTGATACACTAAAGTAACTATTTCCTTATGATAATGAGGCTCAAGGTCAACAATCTTGTTATTAATTTCCTTAATCTTTGTTGAATGATATTTATACTCCTCTTCAGCCTTGTTCCTAGTTAGAACCGTTGCTTTCCAACATGCCTTTTCTTCTTCTATTTCATTTTCTGTTTTGGTTAACGCCTCTTTTGTATCTTCATCAATATCTAAACCTTTCTCGATATTTTCTAAGGCTTTGTCAAAATGTTTATTATATTTCTTTCCTTTCTTAAGGGAGTTTTTATGAAAAGAATCAAAACTTTCATAAATAGATTTAATTTCTTTATCGTGCTCAGCCCTTTCTTGTTGTTCTTGAGTTAGTTTCTTATTATCCTGAGTGCGTAATTCAGTATTAATTTTAGCCTGATTAAATTCTATCTCAGATTCTTTAGCTGCTATTAAGGCTTTTAAATCACTCATCTCTAAAGTAATTCCCACTGCACTAGCTAACTGTGATAAAGCAATAATCTGTTCCTTCAAAGAAGCAATTGTTACAACTGGAACATTACTACTTATTGCAGACATCATTCCCCTAAGCTTATCATAGCGTGCCTTTAACAAACTACTTTTATCTCCGTCAAAGTTATTATTCATACATCGTGTTTTGAAAGTTAGCTATAATTCTAATTAAATATGACCTAAATTAAATAGTCAACTATTTTATACGCATCACTGTATCAAAGAATTCGTGTTTCATGGTTTTTATTAAAACTGAAGTTTTGACAAAATCCTTTCCATAAGGAGAAATGTATTCCAATTTTTTTATACTTTTTTAACGCTAATTTAGGATAAGGGATAGATAGAAAGCTTATAGATAAAGGGTTTAAAGGAGATTAATGTTGAGTTATGATAGATTTTTTTAATAAAAGAGCAGTAACCCAACATGAAAAGATGTATCATAACTGTATATTATTTAGTAGATAATTTTTGTAAAAATATGAAGAATGGATAGAACACCGTCTATTATCAACAAATCAGCAAAGGCATAGAATAGGAAAATTAAGTCTTGCAGAATTGATGACAATAGTCATATATTTTTATCTATCGCCTTGCAAGGACTTTAAAAACTATTATTTATACTACTTACCGCATAAATATAAGGGTTACTTTAATTTACCATGTTATAGTAGAATAGTACAATTATGGCCAAGGTTAATATTGCCATTGTCAATAATGTTGCCATTACTACGAGGTGAAGATACAGGAATATATTTTATTGATTCAACAAAACTATCTATTTGTCATGCTAAGCGCACTTCTAGTAATAGAGTTTTTGGTAAAATTGCCAAAGTTGGGATGAGTAGTTATGGTTGGTTTATGGGATTTAAATTACATTTAATCATTAATCATAAAGCAGAGATTATAGCTGTTAAAATAACAAAAGCAAATAGAGCTGATTTATCTGTGGTAAATTCCAGTATTAATTAAGCCAGATTTATATTTTCTTCCCATACCTCATTGGGTGTTTTATAACCGAGCACTTTTCTTGGTAAATTATTTAAAAAATCCTCAATTTCTTGTAATTGCTTTATTGTTAATTTTTTTATATCTAAAGATTTAGAGTATACTCTGTGCACCATTGAGTTAATCTTCTCTATCAATGGTTTTTGCCATGGAGAATAAGGATTGCAAAAATATACTTTTCGTTCAGATTTTGGCAATAGTTGTTCATGATTGGTAAATTCTTTGCCATTATCTAACGTTATGCTTTTGATTATATGCGACAATTGTTTAAGTTTTTTATTCATGTTACCAATCACATCTTGTGTTCTTTTTGAACGGTTTAAAGTGAGAAACACTTTTTGTGTTCTGATATCCACAAGAGCGCCTATATTACGACTTTGATTACCTTTGTTAAAAGTTAAATCACCTTCTAAATGACCTATTGCTGCTATCTTTCTATTTATCTCTGGTCTTTCAGTAATGGAAACTCGATTTGGTATTGTAATTCTTTTGTTTCTGATTCTTGTACCATGATGCAACCTATTTTTCCTTTTTCTTGCTAAAGATAAATATAATTTTTGCCTTTGTGCTATAGGAGATGTATAAATAAACTGGTATATACTCTCTGTAGAAATATTGACAGTATCTCGTGATAGTTTACGTCTACCTGAAATTATATCTGGTGAAATACCCTGTGTTAACTGCTTTATTATTTCTGCTCGTAAATTATTATCAATATCTAATTTTCTTTTTCTCTTACCTTGCCTTAAACTGCAAGCAAGTGTGTTAGCCCTATCTGGTCTATAATTATGCCTCATTCTCTTGAGTTCATAACATATAGTGCTTTTATCACGGCCAATCTTTGTCCCTATATATCGCGAGCTATAACCACTCTTATTCATTTCGTATATTTTAAATCTTTCATCTATCGTTAAATGAGCCATGATATATCTATATTTAAATGATGCTCCTCGCAGCAGAGCTACGAGGTATCTAAAAAAGTTTTAGTTGTTTCTTATGATATCACGAAGCAGAGCTTCGGGGAATTAAACCCTGAGAGATTAAAAATTGATTATATCTGGCTTAATTAATTATAGAACTTTCCTGTTCTTGAATCTATAACTCAGAAGATAACAGGTAAGGTATTTGGTGATAAAGCATATATTTGTAAAGAGTTATGGTTTAAACTCTATTCTAGAAATTTAAGAATGATAACTAATATTCGCAAGGATATGAAGAATGATTTACTAGCATTAGAAGATAAAGCTATGTTACGTAAACGATCATTAATCTCTCAGGGTTTAATCTCTCAGGGTTTAATTCCCCGAAGCTCTGCTTCGTGATATACTACTTGAATGGAAGAAAGCAGTTATATACATAAGAGTCATAATGTCGCAGTACGAATATATCATTTAGTAACGCCGGCAAAGTATAGAAGAGTAATATTCAATCAAGAACTAGATGATTATTTGTGTAAAATTTGTGAGCACATAGAAGATCGTTATGAAATTAGATTTTTAGAAATAGGAGTAGATAAAGATCACGTACATTTTTTATTACAGTCAATACCAATGTATAGCCCAACAAAAATAACTCAAATCATAAAAAGTATTACTTCTAAGAAAATGTTTGAGAAATATCCAAATCTTAAAGAAAAATTATGGGGAAGTGAGTTTTGGAGTAAAGGATATTTTATGAGCACAGTAGGTAAACATGGTGATGAGCAGAAATTACGTAATTATGTACAGAATCAAGGTTCAGGCAAACCTTCTTATAAAGCATTTCCACAAAAACAGTTAAAGCTTTTTGGATAGATACCTCGTAGCTCTGCTGCGAGGAGCATCATTTACGTGCTTATCTAGACAGCTTGTTTGCTAATTAATAATTAAGCAGTTCATTCAGTGTGTAGAGTTTTATAACTAATGTCTATTGAGTTTGAGTAATACAAAATACGATAGGAGGAGATTGTGCCAAAATTAACCCATGTGCCTATAGAACAGGTATTCCCACTTGCATTCCAATATAACACAGGTATTTTTATTACACAAAACACAATACATAAAGTAGAAGGATATGCTATAGATCCATTTCCTCAATCAGAGCATAATCGTAATCATTATGATAGCCGTAATGGTACTGAAATTAAGTACCTCATTATGCATTACACAGTATCCAATTTCCCTATTACTATAAACACATTTACTTCAAATCAACTTAATAACCGTGTTAGTGCACACTACGTTATTACTGAAAAAGGGGACGATGTATCTGGAGGACAAGTGCTTCAAGTAGTGCAGGACACAGATCGGGCATGGCACGCTGGGCTTAGTACTTGGGAGAATGATAAGAATCTTAATGCAGCTTCTTTGGGTATTGAACATGTTAACAAGGGTTTCATTATTGATCCAAATACTGGGGCAAGAACATGGTACACATTTGATGAACAACAGGTGTTAGCATCAGGGATAATAAGTCAAGATATTATAAAGGAATATGATATACACCCCACTCATGTTTTAGGACATGCTGATATCGCCCCATCGAGGAAACAGGATCCAGGGATTCTATTTCCTTGGGGGCAGTTGTACTCTAATTATAAAATAGGCGCTTGGTTGAATAAAGATGAAATGGATCCCAAGGAAATTATATCAAAATATGATCCGAAAGAACCATGTCCTGATGAGGTAAATTTATCTTTGTTTCTAAAAATGTTAAATTCTTACGGATATGATATATCACAAGAGTTACTGGTATATAATGCTGATATAAACAATTCCAGAATTGAGAATATTATTACAGCATTTAAGGCACATTTTTCTGCTAATCAACAACCTGAACTTTATAATTCTCGGCTTTGTTGCATAAATAAGCTTTTGAATATACTGCCCCTAACCCCGCAATGCTAGCCTAGCCAACAGGCACAGAGATAGGTTTACCAATTTCAAACATTTTGTTTAATAAGTGGCATTTAATAGACATTTCTTTTGTCATATTTTGATCATGTCTTGATAGAAACTTACTACCAAAAGAAGTTTTAAATCGAAAGAACGTGTTCTCTACACGCTCCCTTCTACCATAATTATTCTTTACCCTCCATGCTTGGTATCCTTTGTTTTGTTGATATATAACAGCTGCATCTCTCTCAGTTTTATCCCTAAGCGATTGAACTTTTACTGAAGAGTTTGGGGGTCTAATAACTGGTTTTATCTTCTTCTTTCTCAACAATTGATATGTAGATTCACCGTCATACCCTCGATCTCCCAGAAAATCCTTGGCTCTGACATTAGCTATTAGTAGTCCAATCTGTGATCTATCATCTATAGTATGCTCTGTGGTACTATCGGCAAGTATCATACCTTGATCTTCTATAACGATATGTAGCTTTTTCCATATGCGACGCTTATATTGCTTACCATGCTTATTTTCTAGCCATTCGTTCCCTGTGTAGGCTTGTATCCCTGTACTATCCATTGAAATACAACTAAATTCTTTATCTTGATTTCCATGTAAATACCTAAGATCTAATGACTTCATACGCTTACTTAATGTTGTATAGTCTGGACATCTAATAGATAAACCCGATATTTCAAAGAGCCAGTTTATAAAGCCTTGGGTTTGGCGTAACTTAAGACCGAATAAGCATCTGATCTTCAAACACTGTAATATAGCGTGATCACTATAGCGTCTAGGTCTTCCTCGTTTCATTTCCTCTCTGTAATCAGCATACCAGCCAATCGCCAAATCACTGGCAATCATAAAATCTATGCGACCCCTATTGCGTAAAAAATTATTATATTCTGACCAATTCGTTATTTTATATTTAGAATACTTGCGTGATTTACTAAAAGGGGCTTTCTTCCGAGATCTCATATAATCTGGATTATTTTTTAATTCAGGACATCTTACCAGATTATCACCACTCTTGCTCTACAAATTTTATTTATGCAACAAAGCCATAAGTTTGGCTCTCTTTTTGTCAAAACTTCAGATATGAAGAACTCGGCCGCAAGCGACCGAGTTTCAAAACAGGTTAAACTGCTTTGTTTCTTTTTCAATTTTATCCATTGCGTTTAGTTGATTTTGGTATCCACACAAAGTGATACATTATTCTAAAAACATGATGACTATTACGCCTCAATTCCATTCTACTAAATTATAATATGCCAACGCTTATATTATAGCTAACACGGAAATGTTTCTACCACAGATTAGGAAAAACTTAGGCATTGATCAATAATTTTATGTAAACAGTTTTTAAAGTTAGTCCAGCAATGTTTAATAGGATTTAGATCTGGTGAATATGTGAGTAAATACAAAAACTATGGTAAAAACCTTTTCGCGTTAGCTATATAACGCTATCCATCTAGGGAGCAAGCTCCCTAGATTTTCGCTATGCGGTTAAATTTTAGCTGTTTTTAAATTTCTAACTCGCAATGAGTTCCCTGTAATACTATTGCTCACCTACTAATTCAACATCAGTGTCAGGATAATATTTTGCATTTAACGCCCATGCCCAGTACATATCAGTAACACTCAGCTGAGAATTATGGCTTTGTTGCATAAATAAAATTTGTAGAGCAAGAGTGGTGATAATCTGGTAAGATGTCCTGAATTAAAAAATAATCCAGATTATATGAGATCTCGGAAGAAAGCCCCTTTTAGTAAATCACGCAAGTATTCTAAATATAAAATAACGAATTGGTCAGAATATAATAATTTTTTACGCAATAGGGGTCGCATAGATTTTATGATTGCCAGTGATTTGGCGATTGGCTGGTATGCTGATTACAGAGAGGAAATGAAACGAGGAAGACCTAGACGCTATAGTGATCACGCTATATTACAGTGTTTGAAGATCAGATGCTTATTCGGTCTTAAGTTACGCCAAACCCAAGGCTTTATAAACTGGCTCTTTGAAATATCGGGTTTATCTATTAGATGTCCAGACTATACAACATTAAGTAAGCGTATGAAGTCATTAGATCTTAGGTATTTACATGGAAATCAAGATAAAGAATTTAGTTGTATTTCAATGGATAGTACAGGGATACAAGCCTACACAGGGAACGAATGGCTAGAAAATAAGCATGGTAAGCAATATAAGCGTCGCATATGGAAAAAGCTACATATCGTTATAGAAGATCAAGGTATGATACTTGCCGATAGTACCACAGAGCATACTATAGATGATAGATCACAGATTGGACTACTAATAGCTAATGTCAGAGCCAAGGATTTTCTGGGAGATCGAGGGTATGACGGTGAATCTACATATCAATTGTTGAGAAAGAAGAAGATAAAACCAGTTATTAGACCCCCAAACTCTTCAGTAAAAGTTCAATCGCTTAGGGATAAAACTGAGAGAGATGCAGCTGTTATATATCAACAAAACAAAGGATACCAAGCATGGAGGGTAAAGAATAATTATGGTAGAAGGGAGCGTGTAGAGAACACGTTCTTTCGATTTAAAACTTCTTTTGGTAGTAAGTTTCTATCAAGACATGATCAAAATATGACAAAAGAAATGTCTATTAAATGCCACTTATTAAACAAAATGTTTGAAATTGGTAAACCTATCTCTGTGCCTGTTGGCTAGGCTAGCATTGCGGGGTTAGGGGCAGTATATTCAAAAGCTTATTTATGCAACAAAGCCATGCGGCATTAGCTTTTGAACCAGCTAAAGTTTTGAGTGAATATCAAGAACAAATAAATCATTTACAAGAGCAAAATGATGAACTTGCTAAAGCTCTTGGTAGAATCACAGTTGAGCGGGACTGGGCCGTGGGAAAGCTCAAAAGCTTGGATTTATCAAATAAAAAGAGTCTTGTACACTCCAAGCTAAATCAACTCTCAAAATCAAGACAGTGTGAACTATTAAAGATTAGTCGATCTACAGCCTACTATAAATCCAAGGAGATGAGTATAAATAAATTAAGTATTTTAAATAGAATAGATGAAATATATACAGATAATCCTGAATTTGGTTATCGCTATATTCATCAACAGTTACTAGAAGATGGTTTTATTGTCGGTAAAGATCGAGTACTGAAATATATGAGGATGATGGGTATAGAAGCTATTTACCCACATATAGCTAACGCGAAAAGGTTTTTACCATAGTTTTTGTATTTACTCACATATTCACCAGATCTAAATCCTATTAAACATTGCTGGACTAACTTTAAAAACTGTTTACATAAAATTATTGATCAATGCCTAAGTTTTTCCTAATCTGTGGTAGAAACATTTCCGTGTTAGCTATAAGAAAAAATCTACTTCTCGAAACGATAGTGAGCATAAGATCTATAGCTACTTACTTGATCAATATTGGACTAAATCTGGCTCAACAAAGCAAGTGTATGTGCCTAATGTGAATGAGGTTTGGAGTGGTGACATTACTTACATTAGAACTAATGGTGGCTTTATGTATATGGCAGCTATTATAGATTGGCATAGCAAGGCCATATTGAGCTATAAAGTCCGTCCGCCAAAACTCTACAAGCCTTATAGATAATATGGTTTTAAGACAAGAAGTAATACAACAATCCGTAAGAAAATGATAAAATATGGTCATAAACCTTATGGATTTCAGTCAATGCCAATAGACAACATTATCAAATCGCAAGAACAAGGGAAACTGTTTGGTTATAAATTAAAAGAAGAATTAAACCCAAATAATAAGCTATATAAATTAAGAGAATTAATAAATTGGTCTAGGCTCGAAGAGTGGTTATCAAAAAATGTTTGTATTAAGAAATTTGGTAGAAATAGAAAATGTCATAGAGTGATGCTTGGCATAACGATGCTACAAGCAATGTATAATTTTTCAGATTCATTATCAGAGGAAGAGCTAAAAGAGAATATGTATTGGCAGTATTTCTGCGGGTGGGAATATATAGAAAAAGACATAGCTATCTCGGAAACTAGTATACGACGGTTTCGTAGTGTATTAGGTGAAGCTGGATATAATGAGATATTATCGGAGTTGATCAGGGTTGGGATAAAAACTAACACAATTAAAAAAAAAGATTTGGAATTAATCATCGCTGATACGACTGTACAAATTAAGAATATCAAACACCCACACGATGTTTATTTAATGGATAAAGCTAGGCTTAGCATAGTAAAGCTTTGCAACAGTTTGGGTATACATTTGAATGAAACATACGCTAGAACCTATAAACGCGATATAGTAAAGCTATGGAAATATAAAGAACATAGTAAAGCCAAGAAGCGTTGGAAAATAATGAAGCATTTAAAAATATTACTGGGTCGTTTGATTAGAGTATGTGAGCGTGAGATCAAAAATAAGCAATTAAACTTGTCTCTCAAAAATCAAGAAGTATTGCAAAAAATAAAACAAATACATAACCAATCTGTTTTAAAAAGAGAAGCTAAAAAGCAATATAAAGAAGATAACAAAGTATTATATAGTTTTCATGCCCCTGAAGTAGAGTGTATAGGAAAGGGAAAACGCAACAAGCCATATGAGTTTGGCAATAAAGTAGCGGTAGTAGTAAGTGGTCGTAGAAATTTTGTTTTATCCGCAAAATCGTTTCATAATAATCCTTATGATGGTCATACATTGCATCAGAGCTTTGAAGCAGTAGAGAGTGTCACTGGAATCAAGATAAAGAAATCATTTGTTGATCTTGGGTATAGTGGTAGCAATGTAAAGGAGAAGAGTAAGGTATATACCCCAAAAACGCGGAAGAAGTTGTTACAAGAGGACAAGTCTATGATCAAGAGACGCAGTGCCATAGAACCAATAATAGGTCACTTAAAGCAATATGGTCGGATGGGTAGAAACTTCTTGAAAGGTATGATAGGAGATATTATCAATCCAATAATCTCTGCTATTGGTTTGAATTTACGATGCATTGCAAATCATTTACAAATCGTGTCTAACTCCACATAAATCAAAAATATCATCATGCAAAAACTAGATGAACGATAAAAAATCGTTAACAATAGCTCCATATCAAAATTAGACCAACACAGAAATGTATCAGTAAAAATTAACATAACTTATTAATTTTTATTGAAAATCTTAGCAATTTGTTGTCAAAACTCTATCCCATTACAAATGATCAGGATTTGAAGTGTTTTTGGCGGATAGACTATAAACTGTCAAATTCTATGGATGCATCTCTTGTAACTGATGTCTTGAAACAAGCTCTCAGTAAGTATAACGCTCCACAGATATTTAATAGTGATCAAGGTAGCCAATATACCAGTTATGACCACATAAATATTCTCAAGGAGCATGATATCCAAATTTCAATGAATGGCAAAGGTAGAAGTATTGATAATATAGTAATAGAAAGGTTTTTTAGAACTTTAAAATATAATTGTATCTTTATTAATGATTTTAACAATGTTAAAGACAGGAGTTTCGCACTTAGCAAATAATATGCTAATCTAGAGAAAAATAGTTTTAGATAAAAATGACAAGATCAAAATGTAGCAAAGATTTATATAAATCATTCTTACAAGCAAGTAGTGTAAGATATACTAGCAAAGCATTATCTGAAGTAAGTCCATTAGATCTATCGCACGATAGTGCAAGTCGATGGTTAAAGAGTAAGGATTTTCGCCCTAGCGAAATCTATAGCAAAGTGTCAAAATATATTGATCTGGAAGATCCTTGTTTATTAGTGGGAGATGACACCTTATTGTCAAAGCAATACAGTAAGAGGATCGAGCTTGTAAATTATCAATATTCTGGGGCTGTACATGATGTTATACCTGGTATAGGAATGGTAAACTTACTGCATTACAATACTCAAATTGATCAATCTACTCCTGTAGATTATAGAATATATGATAAAGAAACTGATGGTAAAACAAAGAACGAGCATTTTTGTGATATGCTTACTTTAGCTAAAGAAAGAGGTATCAAGCCTGATGCTATAGTTATGGATGCTTGGTATAGTGGTTTGGATAATTTAAAACATATACGTAATTTAGGTTGGATATGGGTTACCAACCTAAGAAAAAATAGAAAAGTTAATCGTAATGTTAGCTTGGAAACTTTAGAGATTCCCGATGAAGGGCTAAAAATTCACCTACGTGGATACGGTTGGGTTACGGTATTTAAGTTTGTGGCAAAAAATGGTCGCATTGATTACATAACAACTAATTTAGAGAATCCTACACGTGAGCAAATAGAGAAAATTGTTAAGGCGCGTTGGTCTATAGAAGTTTATCATCGAGAATTGAAACAAACTTGTGGTATTGAATGCTGTCAGGCACGCACGGGTCGAGCTCAAAGAAATCATATTTGCCTTGCTGTATTGGCCTGGCTTGATATGAACAAAAGGAGGATAAATGAAAACATTACTTTATATCAACAAACTTGGGAAGTTATAAAAACATCAATTCAGAACAACATTAAATGGCTTCTAACTAATACACAATTTTGCTAAGTGCGAAACTCCTGAAAGAGTTAAAAGATGGGATTGATCATTATCTGAATAAATATAATTATCACAGATTTCATTCAAGTATTGGTTATAAAAAGCCTATGAATGTATATCTGAATTATATGCAAAATTATCAGCAAATTGCTGCCTGATATCGAAAAATTAGGAAAACATACTACTCATTTTTTTGTCTTGATTTTTCATGTATGGACCTCCTGTAGAATGCAAGAAAAAAATAACATCAATAATAAAAACAAACAAATGCAGTCATGTATCCGGCTTATAGCTGATAAATCAACCTAATTTATTCTACAGCCCTGATGGAATTCGCTGGCTTACAAACTATATACTTATCAGTCCATCGGCTTCTAAAGTCCGTCCGCCAAAACTCTACAAGCCTTATAGATAATATGGTTTTAAGACAAGAAGTAATACAACAATCCGTAAGAAAATGATAAAATATGGTCATAAACCTTATGGATTTCAGTCAATGCCAATAGACAACATTATCAAATCGCAAGAACAAGGGAAACTGTTTGGTTATAAATTAAAAGAAGAATTAAACCCAAATAATAAGCTATATAAATTAAGAGAATTAATAAATTGGTCTAGGCTCGAAGAGTGGTTATCAAAAAATGTTTGTATTAAGAAATTTGGTAGAAATAGAAAATGTCATAGAGTGATGCTTGGCATAACGATGCTACAAGCAATGTATAATTTTTCAGATTCATTATCAGAGGAAGAGCTAAAAGAGAATATGTATTGGCAGTATTTCTGCGGGTGGGAATATATAGAAAAAGACATAGCTATCTCGGAAACTAGTATACGACGGTTTCGTAGTGTATTAGGTGAAGCTGGATATAATGAGATATTATCGGAGTTGATCAGGGTTGGGATAAAAACTAACACAATTAAAAAAAAAGATTTGGAATTAATCATCGCTGATACGACTGTACAAATTAAGAATATCAAACACCCACACGATGTTTATTTAATGGATAAAGCTAGGCTTAGCATAGTAAAGCTTTGCAACAGTTTGGGTATACATTTGAATGAAACATACGCTAGAACCTATAAACGCGATATAGTAAAGCTATGGAAATATAAAGAACATAGTAAAGCCAAGAAGCGTTGGAAAATAATGAAGCATTTAAAAATATTACTGGGTCGTTTGATTAGAGTATGTGAGCGTGAGATCAAAAATAAGCAATTAAACTTGTCTCTCAAAAATCAAGAAGTATTGCAAAAAATAAAACAAATACATAACCAATCTGTTTTAAAAAGAGAAGCTAAAAAGCAATATAAAGAAGATAACAAAGTATTATATAGTTTTCATGCCCCTGAAGTAGAGTGTATAGGAAAGGGAAAACGCAACAAGCCATATGAGTTTGGCAATAAAGTAGCGGTAGTAGTAAGTGGTCGTAGAAATTTTGTTTTATCCGCAAAATCGTTTCATAATAATCCTTATGATGGTCATACATTGCATCAGAGCTTTGAAGCAGTAGAGAGTGTCACTGGAATCAAGATAAAGAAATCATTTGTTGATCTTGGGTATAGTGGTAGCAATGTAAAGGAGAAGAGTAAGGTATATACCCCAAAAACGCGGAAGAAGTTGTTACAAGAGGACAAGTCTATGATCAAGAGACGCAGTGCCATAGAACCAATAATAGGTCACTTAAAGCAATATGGTCGGATGGGTAGAAACTTCTTGAAAGGTATGATAGGAGATATTATCAATCCAATAATCTCTGCTATTGGTTTGAATTTACGATGCATTGCAAATCATTTACAAATCGTGTCTAACTCCACATAAATCAAAAATATCATCATGCAAAAACTAGATGAACGATAAAAAATCGTTAACAATAGCTCCATATCAAAATTAGACCAACACAGAAATGTATCAGTAAAAATTAACATAACTTATTAATTTTTATTGAAAATCTTAGCAATTTGTTGTCAAAACTCTATCCCATTACAAATGATCAGGATTTGAAGTGTTTTTGGCGGATAGACTCTAAAAGAGCCACTGAAAAACGCAGTTTTTTTGTAAGCTAAGGTTTGTCTTATTTACCATCAATATTAATTATCTCAAGCATATTTCGGGTTGGAATCTCTTACATATTGTTTTGCTTTTACCTATTCATTATATAAATCACCATTTATTTTACTTATAAGTGCTATGCTACACACTCTTTAGCTACAAACTTTACTCTCTACATAATCATCTCCTGATCTTAGTACAGCAAACACCACTCTTGCCAACTTATTAGCTATGGCAACTGTCGTTTTATTATGGCTACTTCGCTCAGATAAATTAAACCAGGAGTTTCGCACTTAGCAAAGTTGCGAATCAGTTAAAAGCCATCTGATATTGTTTTGAATTGATGTTTTTATAACTTCCCAAGTTTGTTGATATAAAGTAATGTTTTCATTTATCCTCCTTTTATTCATATCAAGCCAGGCAAATACTGCAAGGCAAATATGATTTCTTTGAGCTCGGCCCGTGCGTGCCTGACAGCGTTCAATACCACAAGTTTGTTTTAATTCTCGATGATAAACCTCTATAGACCAACGTGCCTTAACAATTTTCTCTATTTGCTCACGTGTGGGATTTTCCAAGTTCGTTGTTATGTAATCAATGCGACCATTCTTTGCCACAAACTTAAATACCGTAACCCAACCGTATCCACGTAGGTGAATTTTTAGCCCCTCATCGGGTATCTCTAAACTTTCCAAGCTAACATTATGATTAACTTTTCTATTTTTCCTTAGGGTGGTAACCCATAGCCAGCCTAAATTACGTATATGTTTTAAATTCTCCAACCCGCTATACCAAGCATCCATGACTATGGCATCAGGATTGAGACCTCTTTCTTTAGCTAAAGTAAGCATATCACAAAAATGCTCATTCTTTGTTTTACCATCAGTGTCTTTATCATATATTCTATAATCTACGGGAGTAGATTGAGCAATTTTAGTATTGTAATGTAGTAAGTTTACCATTCCTATACCAGGTATAACATCATGTACAGCTCCAGAATATTGATAACGTACAAGCTCAATCTTCTGACTGTATTGCTTTGATAATAAGGTGTCATCCCCCACTAATAAACACGGTGCTTCCCAATCTATATATTTTGACACTTCCTTATAGATTTCGCTAGGACGAAAATCCTTACTCTTTAACCATCGACTTGCACTATCGTGAGATAGATCTACTGGACTCACTTCAGATAATGCCTTGCTAGTATATCTGACACTACTTGCTTGTAAAAATGATTTATATAAGTCCTTGCTACATTTTGTTCTTGTCATTTTTATCTAAAACTATTTTTCTCTAGATTAACATACTTTTTGCTAAGTGCGAAACTCCTGTAAACATCCATTTCGTAAATTGGCTAAAATCTTTTTTAGATTTCTGTTCTTCCGATGTAAATCTTATCTTGGCATTTAGTACAGCTCTAGCCCCTTGAATTAATAAAGTGCGTAAGTATACATCACCTCGCTTGCTAATTCCCAGCAGCTTATCCTTCCCACCACTTGAATGTTGTCTTGGCACTAATCCTAGCCATGCCGATAATTGCCTGCCATTCTCAAAACTTGTAGCATTACCTATTGATGCTATTAAAGCAGTAGCAGTAATTAAACCAAGACCAGGTATAGCTCTTAATCGTTGATATTGAGTTAGGTTACTTGCTATCATTGTTAATCGTTTTTCTATCTCTTTTATTTTTCTGTTATTATCTAAGAATTCTTCTTTTAGTTCACTAAATGTTTGATAACTTAACTGGCTTAATTTCCCTGCATCTAAAATCTCAATTAATTTTGTGATAACCTTATTAATGCCTTGAGGAACAATAAAACCAAACTCATGTAGTAGCCCCCTAATTTCATTAGCAAGTGCTGTACGATTTTTTACCAATCTCTCTCTTACCCTATGTATTGATAAAATTTCTTGTTGCTCTATAGTTTTAATTGCAACAAATCTCATATTAGGTCTTGTCACGGCTTCACATATCGCTTCAGCATCTGCTTGATCATTTTTATTAGTTTTAACATATGGTTTGACAAATTGCGGTGCCATTAGTTTTACTTCATGCCCTAATTTAGTTATTTCTCTTGCCCAATAACTAGAACCACCACAAGCTTCCATCCCTACTAAACATTGTGGTAAATTAGCCATAAATGTCAAAACCTGATCTCTCATCAATTTTTTCTTTAATACTGTCTTGCCATTTTTATCTACACCATGAATTTGAAAAATTCTTTTTGCAATATCTATACCAATTGTAGTAACCTCCATATGGACCTCCTTAATTGTTGTTTTAATATGTTAAATATTAACCCTAGAAGATTAGCAACTGCTTTTCATTCTCTATATCAGGAGGTCCATACCATTAGTCCACTATCATTAGCAGCGGATTTGAAACTAATCTATACTTCTGCTACTGAAAAAGAAGCAGAATTAGCTCTTGAGTCATTTGATCAAAAATGGAGTAAGCAATATCCGCATATAACTAAATCTTGGTATAATAATTGGGATAATTTGATAATTTTCTTGCAATATCCAAAGGAGATTCGTAAGATTATTTACACTACAAATGCGATAGAATCGCTGAATAGCCAATTGAGAAAAGTTACTAAGAATAAACGCATCTTTCCAAATGATGACGCAGTATTTAAGGTTTTATATCTGACAATTGATTATATGACCAAAAAATGGTCTATGCCTATCCCCAATTGGAATGAAGCTATGGCTCATTTTATGATCAAATTTGATGGTAGGATTTAATGGCTCACGAAATTTACACAATTGATGAAACAGAGCCAGCTGATGGTTCAAACCTCCACCTTCAGGTGGAGAAACTTTAGTTTGAAATAGTCATGTAGTGAGAAAATTAATGCAAAACTTTTCCAAGTATCATCGTTTGCTTTTTCCACTAAGTTTAGTGTTATTTGAGTTTGCAGTGTATCTTGCTAACGATATGATTCAGCCTGTAATGCTGAAAATAGTAGAAGATTTTAATACAGGAATTGAATGGCTTCCAAGTTCTCTTACAGCCTTTTTAGTAGGAGGAGTAGTATTACAATGGTTACTTGGTCCTTTATCCGATAAGTATGGAAGGCGTCCAATCATGCTTACAGGTGTCTTATTTTTTGTGATTAGTTGTTTAGCTATTTTACTAGTTACGAATATAGAACAGTTTATCATTATTCGGTGCTTACAAGGAATAGGGTTATGTCTAATCGGAACTGTAGGATATGCAACCATTCAAGAGGTTTTTGATGAAAAGCTCTGTATTAAAATTATTACACTGGTAGCTAATATCGCTTTAATCGCACCATTATTAGGACCATTAATTGGTGCCGCTTTAATTGATATATTACCATGGCAAAGCATGTTTATAATATTTGCCACCCTAGGCTTAATATCATTTATAGGTTTATTATTTTTTATGCCAGAAACCGTCATGATGAATCATAGTCACACTTTATCCTTGTATGCTTTATGGTGCGATTATAAAAAGGTATTGCAAAATAGACGTTTCATATGCGGTACACTTGCAACAGGGTTTGCAGGAATACCATTATTATCTTGGATAGCACTTTCTCCAGTAATCCTTATTAGTGAGGCAGATCTTTCAATATTACATATGCTTTGTTACAAATACCTGTGTTTGGTGGATTAATTAGTGGTAATATCACTTTAAGTTATTTAATTGGCAAAAAGATAACATTACCTAAATTAATAGTGCTAGGTGGAAAACCTATGATCATAGGTTTGATAGTGGCTGGCATCTCAACCTTTCACCTAGCACAATCTTATCTGTGGATGATCTTGGGTTTAAGTATATACTTATTTGGTCTTGGTATTACTAATGCATGTCTGACTAGGTTAACACTCTTTTCCAGTAATATTGGCAAAGGTACTGTGTCTTCAGCAATGGGCATCATTAGTATGATGTTATCGATTTTAGGTATAGAAATGTCTAAAATACTGTACCTAATAGAACATCAAAGAGCCTTAAATATGCTAAATCTATTCATAGGATTATGCTGGTTTGTATTAGTGACAATCTTTATTCACAAATCAACTCAACAATCCTCTGAAAATATAGCTTAATCCATTTAGATACTGACACTAAATTTGAGGGATACCTTATTATATGCCACATTAAACATTACCACCATGTAACTGATACTAATTATCTTTCAATATAGTATTAATATGGTATATTGAAAGATAATTAGTATGAAGTTTTGTAATAACTGAAGTTTTGACAAAAATCTTATTTTTCTAACGCCAATTTAGGATAAGAGCAGTTGTTCTGGAGCTAAAGCATCAAGTTTTATACGAGATTTAGTGATAGCATAAGAAGTAACACAAGCTAGAATATGCACCAAGAAATTAACAGGAGATCTATGCCTTGTATGCTCTAGGTTCATTCTATTTTTTAGTATATTAAATACTGATTCAATTAATGATCGTTTACGTAACATAGCTTTATCTTCTAATTCTAGTAAATAATTCTTCATATCCTTGCGAATATTAGTTATCATTCTTAAATTTCTAGAATAGAGTTTAAACCATAACTCTTTACAAATATATGCTTTATCACCAAATACCTTACCTGTTATCTTCTGAGTTATAGATTCAAGAACAGATAAATCAGCTCTATTTGCTTTTGTTATTTTAACAGCTATAATCTCTGCTTTATGGTTAATGATTAAATGTAATTTAAATCCCATAAACCAACCATAACTACTCATCCCAACTTTGGCAATTTTACCAAAAACTCTATTACTAGAAGTGCGCTTAGCATGACAAATAGATAGTTTTGTTGAATCAATAAAATATATTCCTGTATCTTCACCGGAAAGTTCTATAATTAATTAAGCCAGATATAATCAATTTTTAATCTCTCAGGGTTTAATTCCCCGAAGCTCTGCTTCGTGATATCATAAGAAACAACTAAAACTTTTTTAGATACCTCGTAGCTCTGCTGCGAGGAGCATCATTTAAATATAGATATATCATGGCTCATTTAACGATAGATGAAAGATTTAAAATATACGAAATGAATAAGAGTGGTTATAGCTCGCGATATATAGGGACAAAGATTGGCCGTGATAAAAGCACTATATGTTATGAACTCAAGAGAATGAGGCATAATTATAGACCAGATAGGGCTAACACACTTGCTTGCAGTTTAAGGCAAGGTAAGAGAAAAAGAAAATTAGATATTGATAATAATTTACGAGCAGAAATAATAAAGCAGTTAACACAGGGTATTTCACCAGATATAATTTCAGGTAGACGTAAACTATCACGAGATACTGTCAATATTTCTACAGAGAGTATATACCAGTTTATTTATACATCTCCTATAGCACAAAGGCAAAAATTATATTTATCTTTAGCAAGAAAAAGGAAAAATAGGTTGCATCATGGTACAAGAATCAGAAACAAAAGAATTACAATACCAAATCGAGTTTCCATTACTGAAAGACCAGAGATAAATAGAAAGATAGCAGCAATAGGTCATTTAGAAGGTGATTTAACTTTTAACAAAGGTAATCAAAGTCGTAATATAGGCGCTCTTGTGGATATCAGAACACAAAAAGTGTTTCTCACTTTAAACCGTTCAAAAAGAACACAAGATGTGATTGGTAACATGAATAAAAAACTTAAACAATTGTCGCATATAATCAAAAGCATAACGTTTGTAGAAGTTAAGATTTGATCTTACAGACACTATAAATTTTGCCCCTGATTGTCAGTTAAATTTTGACTGTCAGATACATATTCAAGATACAAGATTTCATTATTCTTTTCAACAGATAATTTCTTACTATCCTTAAAAGTTTGCATAGGAGTTTTTCCATAACAATATTTACCAGAATGAGGTCTTTCATTATTGAAATACTCTAGCCAGATATCAAGATCTAATTGTAGGTCATCAAGAGCTGTATAAATCTTTTTCCGCATAGCTGTATCAAAGAATTCTTGTTTCATGGTTTTATTAAAACGCTCACACATACCGTTTGTTTGAGGAGAATATGCTTTAGTAGTAGTATGCTCTATACCTTCGATACTTAGAAATAATTCAAAAGCATGATGCTCTATATTCCCCTTATATTCTGACCCACGATCTGTCAGAATACGAAGTATTGGTATCCCTTGAGTCTCATACCATGGTAACACTCGGTCATTAAGCATATCAGCAGCAGTTAAAGCTGTTTTATCAGTATATAGTTTAACATCAGCTACTCTGCTGTAGCTATCAATAAATACCTGAGAATAAACCTTACCTAGTCCGTCCGCCAAAACTCTACAAGCCTTATAGATAATATGGTTTTAAGACAAGAAGTAATACAACAATCCGTAAGAAAATGATAAAATATGGTCATAAACCTTATGGATTTCAGTCAATGCCAATAGACAACATTATCAAATCGCAAGAACAAGGGAAACTGTTTGGTTATAAATTAAAAGAAGAATTAAACCCAAATAATAAGCTATATAAATTAAGAGAATTAATAAATTGGTCTAGGCTCGAAGAGTGGTTATCAAAAAATGTTTGTATTAAGAAATTTGGTAGAAATAGAAAATGTCATAGAGTGATGCTTGGCATAACGATGCTACAAGCAATGTATAATTTTTCAGATTCATTATCAGAGGAAGAGCTAAAAGAGAATATGTATTGGCAGTATTTCTGCGGGTGGGAATATATAGAAAAAGACATAGCTATCTCGGAAACTAGTATACGACGGTTTCGTAGTGTATTAGGTGAAGCTGGATATAATGAGATATTATCGGAGTTGATCAGGGTTGGGATAAAAACTAACACAATTAAAAAAAAAGATTTGGAATTAATCATCGCTGATACGACTGTACAAATTAAGAATATCAAACACCCACACGATGTTTATTTAATGGATAAAGCTAGGCTTAGCATAGTAAAGCTTTGCAACAGTTTGGGTATACATTTGAATGAAACATACGCTAGAACCTATAAACGCGATATAGTAAAGCTATGGAAATATAAAGAACATAGTAAAGCCAAGAAGCGTTGGAAAATAATGAAGCATTTAAAAATATTACTGGGTCGTTTGATTAGAGTATGTGAGCGTGAGATCAAAAATAAGCAATTAAACTTGTCTCTCAAAAATCAAGAAGTATTGCAAAAAATAAAACAAATACATAACCAATCTGTTTTAAAAAGAGAAGCTAAAAAGCAATATAAAGAAGATAACAAAGTATTATATAGTTTTCATGCCCCTGAAGTAGAGTGTATAGGAAAGGGAAAACGCAACAAGCCATATGAGTTTGGCAATAAAGTAGCGGTAGTAGTAAGTGGTCGTAGAAATTTTGTTTTATCCGCAAAATCGTTTCATAATAATCCTTATGATGGTCATACATTGCATCAGAGCTTTGAAGCAGTAGAGAGTGTCACTGGAATCAAGATAAAGAAATCATTTGTTGATCTTGGGTATAGTGGTAGCAATGTAAAGGAGAAGAGTAAGGTATATACCCCAAAAACGCGGAAGAAGTTGTTACAAGAGGACAAGTCTATGATCAAGAGACGCAGTGCCATAGAACCAATAATAGGTCACTTAAAGCAATATGGTCGGATGGGTAGAAACTTCTTGAAAGGTATGATAGGAGATATTATCAATCCAATAATCTCTGCTATTGGTTTGAATTTACGATGCATTGCAAATCATTTACAAATCGTGTCTAACTCCACATAAATCAAAAATATCATCATGCAAAAACTAGATGAACGATAAAAAATCGTTAACAATAGCTCCATATCAAAATTAGACCAACACAGAAATGTATCAGTAAAAATTAACATAACTTATTAATTTTTATTGAAAATCTTAGCAATTTGTTGTCAAAACTCTATCCCATTACAAATGATCAGGATTTGAAGTGTTTTTGGCGGATAGACTACCTATACCCTTAAAGTTGCCTACATAATATGTATCTTGGCATCCTAGATACCCTGGATGCTGTGTCTCAATTTCTCCATGAGCTTCTTTTTCATTACGACGCTTCTCTAGCACTTGTAATTGTGCCTCAGTAAGCACAATACCATCTTGAGCCATTTTTGCTTCTAATGCTTTAAGTCTTTTACTGATGTTGTTTAAATCATTACGTAACCAAATTGATCTTACTCCCCCAGGTGATACAAGTACACCTGTCTTTTTAAGCTCATTTGATACTCTTAGCTGACCATATGCTGGATATTCTATTGCCATATCTAGTACTGCTTTCTCTACAGCAGGATCAACTCTATTCGCTATTATTGGCTTTCTTCGACTAATTTCATACAACGCTTCTTCGCCACCAGTTTCATACAGTTCTTTAAATCTGTAATAACTATCTCTACTATATCCCATCGCTTTACATGCTGATGATATACTACCAAGGCTCTTAGCTAATTCAAGTAAACCTAATTTTGGTTTTATTATTTTTTGATTTAAGTTCATTCTTTATCTCCATTTAATAATTAATTTATTTTACTAAATGTAAGATATAATCTCAACTATTACACTTATAGCTAACGCGACTAGAATTATTCCTTAGAATAATGTAAGATAATGATTTTAACTACGGTAGAGATGAAAGCATACAGTCAGGATTTAAGAGATAGGGTAATCAGTCTTCACAAAACCTCTAAATATAGAATAAAAGCAATATCAGACTTATTAGGTATAGAGCGTCATACGATATCAAATTGGATTAGACGTTATAAAGAAAATGGAGACTACAGCTCAAGACAACATCTACAAAGTGGACGTGATGCTAGGTTTACTAATAAGGAGAATATAATTGAATTTTTAGCAAATAATCCTGATAGCCGAGCTATAGATAGGCTCTGTTTCATCAATTGTGTAAATTTCGTGAGCCATTAAATCCTACCATCAAATTTGATCATAAAATGAGCCATAGCTTCATTCCAATTGGGGATAGGCATAGACCATTTTTTGGTAATATAATCAATTGTCGAGTTTTTTGCAATGATTGTGTAAATTTTTGTTGAGCCTATATTAGAAGTAATTAAAAATATATAGCTAACACGGGAAGGTTTTTACCATTGCTGCCGTTATTGCATCACGAAAATCTTTAAAGTTTTTAATAATTTTTCTCAAGTAATTTTTAAAATTAGCCCAACAGTGTTCAATAGAATTTAAATCTGGAGAATAGACCGGTAGATAAATAAGAGTACAACCCGCTTTTTCTATTAATCTCTCAGGGTTTAATTCCCCGAAGCTCTGCTTCGTGATATCATAAGAAACAACTAAAACTTTTTTAGATACCTCGTAGCTCTGCTGCGAGGAGCATCATTTAGGATTTAGATCTGGTGAATATGTGAGTAAATACAAAAACTATGGTAAAAACCTTTCCGCGTTAGCTATAATTAATACTGGAATTTACCATCTATCCAATCAGCTCAAACTTTATTTTGGATATATGCAGCTCTAGTAGGCATGTCTTTATCGTACCTATTTCTTATTTACACTACTATCTCTATTGCTAGAACTTTCTTTATTTGTGCTGCTGTTTTTGGTATAATGAGCTTATATGGATATAGCACTAATAAGGATCTTACTTCTTGGGGTTCTTTCTTTGTAATGGGACTTGTTGGATTACTGCTTACTGCACTGGTTAACCTTTTCTTGCAAAGTCCTGCTGTGTATTTTGCTTCTTCTTTTCTAGGAGTAATCATCTTCATTGGGCTAATAGCTTGGGATACTCAAAAAATTAAATCTTTTTACTTCACTAATACTGACAATCATTTAGCACAAAAAATGTCTATTGTAGCTGCTTTTAACTTATATCTAGACTTTATTAACCTATTTTTATACCTTATTAGATTCCTAGGAGGATATAAGCGTCATGAATAATTACTTGAATTTTTCTATTCTAAAACTATATCTAGTTTAGATATATAATTATGTTACAATTCTATAAATTAACCTTATATGTTATATAGTCAAATTGAAGTAAAAGAAGGTAATTATGTTATACAACAATATTAAATTTTTAATAACTTGCATTACTGTTATTTTATTGGCTAATCCAACCATTGCGGCTGAGGATAAAAAAACATCAAATAGTAATCATTATACTAATACTATTTATTTACGTCATCCATTAGATTTTATTAATCGTCCTTTCTCTGCCTTTGATTATTACTGGAATAGCATATTTGATGATAGATTATCTATCTATGACTCAAGTTCTATAAAAAGTAAATTAATTACTCAAGATAAACAATATATCCTAGTCCTAGAAATACCAGGATATGATAAGGACAACATTAAACTTAAAGTAAATAATTATAAGCTTTTTATTGAAGCTAACATTGACGATACTAAAGCAAATAGTGCTACTGATCATTTAAATAAAAAATTTAATTATGTTATCTCTCTGTATGATGATATTGATCAAAATGCCATTTCTTCTAAGCTAAAAAATGGCATCTTGACCATTATTTTGCCTAGAATTGAACTCAAAGACCAAAATGGTAAGGAAATACCTGTGCAGTAAAGAGAATATAACAAGACTTACTCTATGTGTCGCATAATTCCCATGCATTCAGGGATCTTATGAAGTGATGCACTATAAAAACGTACCTTGACATCAAGGGTTTTTAAGCTTATTTATAATAACATAGCGTAAGTATTGTATAATTAAAACTTTTTTGATAATTGACTAACGAATATTAGAATTACCCTCAACGAACATTAAAATTACCTATAAAAAAGAAGTAACTATGGACAGTAAAATCGAATAAAAATTTATTTTTAAATATTTAAATATTATTCGAGAATTACTGATAACATGTACAAATAACCAAGTAGGTATTTTAATGCAAAAGATCAAAAAATATAATCAGATAATTTCTGCTGCAAAAGCAGGTATGAGTGTAAAAACGGCACGTAAGTATTTACGTATTAATAAGTATCCAAGCGAATTACGCACAATACGTAAATATAGGACACGTAAGGATCCATTTGTGAAGCACTGGGATGAAATAGAATCAATGCTAGAATCAGCACCGGAGTTGCAAGCAACTACCATATTAGCATATTTGACAGAAAAGTATCATGGGAATTATAATGGGAAGCAATTACGCTGTTTGCAGAAAAGGTTAAAACAATGGAGAGCTGCACATGGTAAGGATAAGACAGTAATCTTTTTACAAAATATTCTTCCTGGCAAACAGAGTCAGTCTGATTGGACCAATATGAATCAATTGGGTATTTGTATTGGTGGGCAACCATATCCTCACTTACTATTTCATTTTATGTTGCCTTATTCATGTTGGGAAACTTTTAGCATATGCCATAGTGAAAGTTTTGATATATTAGCATCAGGGTTTGAAAAAGCTGTATGGGAGTTAGGTGGAGTTTTACCAGAGCATCGTACAGATAATTTAAGTGCAGCTACCAAGCAATGTGGTAATAGTAGACAATTTACAGAAAGATGGCAAGAATTGCTTGGTTATTACAATTTTGCACCATCGCGAAATAATCCAGGCGTCAGTCATGAAAATGGTTCTGTTGAAAAAAGTCATGATACATTTAAGCAAGCAGTGAATCAACATCTGCTATTACGTGGATCACGTAATTTTGTTGATTTAAAAGCTTATGAATTATTCCTTACACAAATTAAAGAAAAGCGCAATAGCTGTAGAAAAGAAAAATTAGCTGAAGAATTAGTTCATTTACAAGAGTTACCAATCAGGAAATGGAATGCACCTACAATATTATCAGTACGTGTTAATCTGTAATAGTTGAGATACCGTCTTGAGTGTCAACAACTTTTTCATTATTTTACCTCAATTTTATTTTACAGGGTTTTTATATTTGCACTAAAAGATGTTTTGTTATTAAGAACACCATAAATTATGTGAAGCAACTTACGCATAGCAGCAATCACTATAACCATTTTAGATTTTCCAACATTGCTCAAACGTTGACTAAAATCCTTAATAATCGGATTATGTTTTATAGCAACTATGGCAGGCATATAAAAAGCTTTACGTAAATTAGCATCTCCTGTTTTTGATATTTTTCCTATTCCATGGACAGAAGTGCCTGATTGTTTTGGCTTTGGGTTAAGACCAACAAACGCAGCTAGTTGTTTTGCAGAATTAAAATTTTCTACAACAAGAAAAGCAAGTATCACTCCTATTGTTTTTTCTCCTATACCAGGGATTGAATCAAGAAGTTTACTTTTATCATGTAAGTCTTTGTGTCCTTTAATATGATTAGAGATAAGTTCTTCTACTTCCTTAATTTGCTTATCCAGAAATTCAATATGAATCATAATGTTAATGGCAACTGCTTTACTTGCTCCGCTCAATCTATTATTTTCTTGATTTTTATTAGCAATCAAACTATCCAAGCGTCTTACCCATTGTTGTAATTCTTTAATATGTATAGGGGTTGGTTGCCAAAGATCAGGTTGCATAGCCTTGCAAAAAGAAGCTATCAATTCACAATCAGATTTGTCAGTTTTAACTCTTGAAAGCTTGCTCATTGCAAAGCCCTTGATGCGAGCTGGATTTACGACACTAACTTTAAATGTATTATCATAAAGATATTGAGCTAACCTAACTTCGTAACCACCTGTTGATTCCATACAAGCGTGAGCAGTATCTATTCCCTTTTTTTCTAACCATTGTTTTAGTGCAGCAAAGCCTTTTGCAGTATTATTAAACTTTTTGGTTTTGATTTTATTATCATTTAATAAAGCTACGTCAAATGTTGCTTTAGAAATATCTATACCCAAAATAATGCTACTCATATTTGACCTTCTATGTTAATAATAAGTAGAATACCCAAAGATCAACCTTGTAAATACAGGTTCATTGATTAATTTCAAGACCTAAGAATACCGTCCGATCTTTAATGAGTATGTGAAGACTAATTGTTTGATCTCAACTACAGGGTTACATAGCCCTAAGATTTAATACGGCATATTAGTCTTCTTACTTAAGTGCCCTTAAGTATCTTATAGTTGTTTACTAAAGACAATACTAAGATACAAGATTATATCTTACATTTAGTAAAATAAATTAATTATTAAATGGAGATAAAGAATGAACTTAAATCAAAAAATAATAAAACCAAAATTAGGTTTACTTGAATTAGCTAAGAGCCTTGGTAGTATATCATCAGCATGTAAAGCGATGGGATATAGTAGAGATAGTTATTACAGATTTAAAGAACTGTATGAAACTGGTGGCGAAGAAGCGTTGTATGAAATTAGTCGAAGAAAGCCAATAATAGCGAATGGCTTTGTTGCATAAATAAGCTTTTGAATATACTGCCCCTAACCCCGCAATGCTAGCCTAGCCAACAGGCACAGAGATAGGTTTACCAATTTCAAACATTTTGTTTAATAAGTGGCATTTAATAGACATTTCTTTTGTCATATTTTGATCATGTCTTGATAGAAACTTACTACCAAAAGAAGTTTTAAATCGAAAGAACGTGTTCTCTACACGCTCCCTTCTACCATAATTATTCTTTACCCTCCATGCTTGGTATCCTTTTATAATGGACTAAAAAAATTGGACAAAAAAATGAAGGAGTGTGTTTCCGCAATAAGTTAGAATAAATAGCAATAAACTTAAGAGGAAAGATGAAGAAAAATAAAGTAAAAATTTTCAGTGCTTCAGAAAAAACGGGGATAGTATTAGAATTAATAAAAGAGGAGTCGACACTTGGTCAGTTAGCTTCAAAATATGCAATAAGTGTTAAAACAATTCAAAATTGGAAAAAACAGTTTTTAGGTAATGCGGCATTAGCTTTTGAACCAGCTAAAGTTTT